>JAOYSI010001503.1:0-17023 GCA_025775065.1 Hiodon alosoides | reverse complement strand
GCCAGCCACCAGCGTAAGCCTTTCTCTCTCACTGCTGCGGTTCAGGCCGGCCAGCCACCAACGTAAGCCTTTCTCTCTCTCTCACTGCTGCTGTTCAGGCCAGCCACCAGCGTAAGCCTTTCTCTCTCACTGCTGCGGTTCAGGCCGGCCAGCCACCAACGTAAGCCTTTCTCTCTCTCTCACTGCTGCTGTTCAGGCCAGCCACCAACGTAAGCCTTTCTCTCTCACTGCTGCTGTTCAGGCCAACCACCAACGTAAGCCTTTCTCTCTCACTGCTGCGGTTCAGGCCAGCCACCAGCGTAAGCCTTTCTCTCTCACTGCTGCGGTTCTGGCCAGCCACCAACGTAAGCCTTTCTCTCTCACTGCTGCTGTTTGGTACGTGCGAGCCACGGTACCATTGCCTACCATTCAGTTCATCACAGTTCCTCAGTTATGGGAAGCTGATTAAGCAAACTAAATTAATACTTTTGGGTTTGAGTTGTAAAATATACCTTTTTTCAGTTACAGTATTTTGTCTATTTTGGATATTTCAGTTTAACTTTAATTTATCAGTCTTTTAGGGCACTCGTGTGTCATGGAGTTGTCAACTGTCTGTGATTTTTGTGGATTTATTTTGTTGATTGTCGCTGACTTGGTAAGTAAGTTAGCAGGTCGCTAGCCATATTGCATACGTTATATTTTTGTTTTGTTTGTTTTTACGCCTGCATGTTTGAGAGACTTTTCTCTCGATTATCTTTAGTTAGAGAGAAATCAACGGAGTGTGGAGTTAATTGCTCTGTACAACCCCCCACCCCCCCGACTGTTTGTTTTAATGTGCAGTCGAGTGCTCGAGAATTAAGATTAATCTAATGGCACTCCCTTCGAAGCCATGTAGCTGTAAGCATTGTCACAGAGCGATACCATGTGATAATGCAGGATGAAACACAGCTACTTTTTGTGTTTTAAGGGATGGGTGGGATCCAAAGTCCCTCATCTGTGCTGACTTAGGCGTGCTTTTGCTGAAGACGGAATGCGTGTGCGTTTCAGTCAGACAGACATTTTCGTGTGCACTTCCCCCGCTGTCCAGCAGGTTACCCGTGAGCGTATAGATGCCCGCAGAATCTTGGCCTTTGATGAATATGTTCTGTCCGCCAGGAGATGCAGGCCCACGTAGACAAGATCAACGAAATGGCCACGGTGATGAGGAAGGCCATCGAGGTGGACGAGGGCCGGGTGTGTGAAGACGAAGAGCGGATTAAACAGCTGGAGGTGAGCTGCTTCTGCTGTCCATGCAGGCGGATATCTGGGCATCGTTTGCGGGATTAGAGGGTAAAGTGCCACGCTAGATATGCCCTGCAATAATTGAAGTACTTCCCCTTTAATGTCATTGACTCTCTGCAATACAAAAAGACTGGAGAATAAACTCAGGATTTGAACCTATGAAAAACCACTTGTGCACAGTTAACTTTGTGTAATAATATCGAAATTTAGAAACCAGCGCTTTTCCGTAATGGCGAATTCAGAGAGTCAGCCCCTCACGACGTTGTGGGGCCCCGCGTGTGGTGTGGCGCTGCGCGGCAGGTGAGATTTTGCGTGTCTGTCCTGTCGGCAGCTGGAGAACAGCGGCCTTCGGGAGCTGCTGAACATCAGCCGCGGGGCCTTCCTGTCGTTGAAGAAGGAGGACGCGTCGGAGAGCACCTCGCTGTCCGGCCTGGTGACCAGTGCAGACCTCAGCCTGAGGAAGAGCTAAAGCCCAACACGCTGGGACTGTTCTCCTGGCGGGACCAGCCCGTTGCCGCGGGGGCCCCATTTCAAGTGATCCGGGGTGTGGATACTTCTTCTCTGTGTTGCCCCTACCTACCGCTTCCCCTCTGTCGAGCACTATGCATGGACATCTATCTCCAACTACGGTGACATGGATCTGCACTAGTGAATGAACTCATTTTGGATATTTCAGTTTAACTTTAATTTATCAGTCTTTTAGGGCACTCGTGTGTCATGGAGTTGTCAACTGTCTGTGATTTTTGTGGATTTATTTTGTTGATTATCGCTGACTTGGTAAGTAAGTTAGCAGGTCGCTAGCCATATTGCATACGTTAGATTGATACACTGGAGAAGAACACAGAGTAATCGAAATAAAGATGAATGTGAACTGGATCCAAATGCTTGGCAAATTAAACACTTTAAACCTCTGGCCAATCAGAATTTATAATGCTGATCATGGCTTTCAAACAAGTGAAGGCGCTTGCAGAATTAGATCGCTAACCGCTGCCCCCCATTAAATAAAATGATAGTTTGAAGTAAAAATTCCCCAGACAGCCCAGTTCAGCAGTTTTGTTTGTCATTTGTGTTGCAGTACCCTCTCATCCAGTCTTTTAGACCCGTTTAGTCATCAAAGGGGTCTTATCAGATTCAGTCTGGGAAAAGAGCACGTTGTGGTTTCAATCTGCTTTAATGTAAAAACAGCCACGTAATAACTGAAGTTGCATGGCGATTAATGAATGCACCTTTAAACGATTATCTTCAGCCATTACAACTGTAAACTTAATGCCATGTTTCAGCAAAAATGTGAAATACGTTTAAGAATAAACTAGACAGAATGATGCAGGGGCTTGCCTGTGTTGTTAAAGGTGTATGTAAAACTTAATTTTCACATGCAGGTTGTTGATGAGAAAATGTGATTTTGTGACCTGGAGCCACGTTAGTCAAATCGCATAACAGACCAGAGGTAATCTGAGTTAATTACAGGAAAGTCGACACGTATATAATAAAACTGAATAATAAAGGAGTCACCGAGGAGCTGAGTTGATATCTCAGCAGCTCCGGCACTGGGGAAGGATGGAAGTGGTTGCCAACACTGCACTACAGGTGGTTCCCTCTGGATTCTTGATTCTTGCTGCCAGGACTACACTGGTGAAGATACCTCTCACCGGATTGGCCACAGCTTATCTCCACGATTCCAGAGAGAGGAGTTAAAATATGTTGGCCAGCTGACTAACAAGGGAAGGTGAATTTAGTGCTCAAAACTATTAACTTACAAAAGCAAGTTGCGAGATCCAAATTAAGGTAATATAGCCATGAAGATGAGTCTCCTAAGAGCACAGCCTGACCAATGGGGGTGGGCCTGTTAAAAGAGAGGGGACAGCAAGGAAAGATCTTCTGCAAAGGGCAAACATTACAGATAGCTTTTTATTCTAAATTTAAATATTGACTTAGACACAGGTTGGTAAACTATTCCATAGTAAGGGGGCGCGGCGCAGTATAAGAAAGCTCTACCACCAGATTTAGTTTAGCTCCTCCGTGAGCAAAGTGATCTCCAGGGGTTGTAGGGGTCTTTTAAATACAAAGGCACTTCTCTCTTGCACGTGAGAAGTTTCTTTGTATCCTTCAGACAGAGAAAATGCTTTATTTTAGCTATGTTTCTAAGAAGAAATGCCGCTCTTGATATATTTTTAACAAGTTCTGGGTGAATTGTTACCTCCTTATTTTTGCAATCTAAACTCAAGATTCTAGTTTGGTAAAATGCCGGTTCTCACTTGGATTCACGGACAGATAAAGCAATTTGTTATCTGCATAACAGTTGGTATCACCTACTGATACCAACGTCCTTTAATACCAACATCGCTTTCAAGCCTATTCAAAACAAGCTGGTGGTCAACAGTGTCAAAGACAGCACTGAGCACAAGAAGCACTAGTATTGATAAAGAGCTGTTATCAGGGTGGTATCATTGAAGGATATCATTGAAAACCTTAACAAGGCCTTATCTGCCCTTCTGCCTGTGCGGACACCTTACTCATGACCCGTGGCTTTTAAAGTAAATCGGGTGCTAATTGAAAATGCATACTGTGTGCTAATTAAATATGTATACTGTGTGCCATGGCTGATTCTAGTGATACAAGATTTCCAGATATTTTGACAATTTTTATAAATCTTTGAATAATTTGTTCCACCACACCAAAGGTTTATGCTGAGACTTCATTTAAATCTGGCTTCACACTTTAATGCTGGCCATTTTGGAGGGCAAAAAAGTATTTAATGATGCCCATGGACGTGAGGAAAAATGTTTTATGCCCTGTCATATATAAGGAAGGTTGCTCTCCCATGACTGGTTAACAAGCCCCTGAGGCAGCAGTTGGAAAACTAGACGATCTGTGATCCCTTGACTTTTTACTGTAAAAAAATGTTTTACTGTAAAGGAAAGAACAGAATTGTAGAATAATGGCCATGGAGAGAACAATACACATAGATCATATTTAACACAGGTGTTTACTCTGTAATCTAAGTTTAATTTATTACTGGGCTGTAACCCCAGGGGCATCTAGGGATGGATTCCTTGTCTTTTTAGTTTAGCAGTCCGTTGTGATTTTGGATAATGAGACTCTCCTCCCTGATAGCTTATAGCTACAATCCACAATTAGTTGGCTAACTGTGTAATCTAATACAGTTCATGTTCCTCCTTCTCCTTGAAAACGTTCTCATTTGGCCAGTTTACCGATCGTTAGAGTAATTCTAGCTTCTAGCTCACTTAAAAATTTCAGAGCTAAGTTTTAGTTTTTTTGTTAGATTTTTTTCTGTGGAAATGAATTTGGAAAGAGATTTTCTAGACCAGCATTTGTCTCGAAACGCCCCTTTCCACTTCTTCTTTCAGTGGTCATGTAATAACAGGACTAACGACCTTAGTATGGTTTCTCTTGCGTAGGTGTGGGAACATCAGTGCATTTGGGGCAAGGGCCGCTTTTTCTGCTCGGAAGTGGAACACACAGGAAGTGTGATTAACACTGATCCACGGGCAGAAGGCATCTAAAACCAAGGTTCAAAAATCATCATCAAAACTCGAGCTTTTAGAATTGAAGTGGTTTTGAAGAAAAGAAAAGAAAAAAAAGGTTTTACAAAACAGTAAAAATGGTCCCCTCTCTCCATTGATCTCTGAGATGAAAAAAGACCGGCAAATGGGGGGTCGTAGTGTTTTACCTAGGTATTGTGTAGGTTTAAATTACTTTATGTAACACTTATGTAATACTTAACAAGATAAAATCATTCCGGGACAGCATGGCTACTGTGGATGTTGTGGAATACACTACAGTCTAGAAACTTTCGTTTCTTCTGGACACTGCGATACTGGACATGTGTGTCACATTGTGAGACTTGCTTTTCCTGTTTCCATGGCCGACGTGTTAGAAGTCGCTTCCGGAAATGGCCTGGATCAGAGTCACGTCCCTCAGAAGAACGGGTTGCAGGCGGGATCTGGGCTTTGGCTGGTGGGCGGGGAGCGGTGCCGCCCGAGTCAGGGGGGTAACCGGCCATTTGGCACCCAGCGGAGGTCAGAAGAGCAGGGGCGTCCATTCCCCGGCCGGCTCCCTGCGGCGGAACAGCCTGCAGTCTCGCAGGCGGCTGGCCAGGGAGGGCGCGTGGTGGCTGGGATCCAACACGTTGGTCCTGCGTCGCTCCTGTTCCAGCTTCCAGGTCAGGTAGGGGTTGGGCGGGAAGCAAGGCTGGGAGCTCTCCCGGTACAGCTGCACCACCGTCCCGCTCATGCCCAGCACCACCCACACCGTGATCATGGAGAAATCTGCAACGCGCAAATATATCTCATTCACATTTATACTGCTTCACTGATCTGCCTTGTCAGAAAGGGGGAACATGGCTGTGAGATTAAATCTGCTACACTCTGCATTGACTCGATTGCTGCTAGGTTGACTGTCATGACTTAAAACACAGTGACCACTGACACCAGCACATACCAATGTGAGGAGATGATGTGGTACTTGATAGCTATTAGCGCGACTGCAGATGAGACACCCACCGAGGCCCTGAAGGGGAACGCTGGTGAAGTCCCTGCTGAAGCTGCTGTTGAGGAGGCGTTTGACAATGTCCAGAGTGATGTAGGACAGGCAGGTGTAGACGTAGCTGTTCACTGCCAGCACCACCGCGTAGGCTCCACCCACACCACAGGCGGTGATGTTCCCCTGGAAGGCACACCGTAACCACTGAGCCACTGGGCGGGGGGGCGAGCGTAATCACGTCTGAGGACACGTCAGTGCCCCCTCAAACGTTTTTGGTGCTCCTGTTTTCAGTTGTACATAATGTAAGTTCATTTGACCTTGCTGGTGGTCACATGATATTTCCATTGTCTATTTATACATAGGATTTTGTGGTTAGCATTCTTAAGGAGTGAATCTTCGTGTACAGGCAAGACAATATCAGCTATAGGTACACAGGAAAGTAGTTTAGTGCAAATGTTTGGTAGTACCTGTCTGGGCCAGCGCAGGAGAACGATCAGCACCACTAGCACAATGGAGCTGAAAGTCACCCAGAACACACTGTCCGACTGGAAGATGGGAAGGTCACCTGTGAACCACCATCGGTTTTACTGAGATACAGCAGTGGCTCACGCACCTCGGCCCACACCGACACATCTCAGACAACACCGACACATCTCAGACAACACCGACACATCTCATACAACACCGACACATCTCAGACAACACCGACACATCTCAGCTCACACAACACATCTCAGACAACACAGACACATCTCGACTCACACGACACATATCAGACAAAACCGACACATCTCAGCTCACACGACACATCTCAGACAACACCGACACATCTCATACAACACCAACACATCTCAGCTCACACGACACATCTCAGCTCACACAACACATCTCAGCTCACACAACACATCTCAGACAACACAGACACATCTCGACTCACACGACACATATCAGACAACACCAACACATCTCAGACAACACAGATACATCTCATACAACACCGACACATCTCAGACAACACCGACACATCTCAGAAAACACCGACACATCTCGACTCACACGACACATATCAGACAACACCGACACATCTCAGACAACACCGACACATCTCAGCTCACACAACACATCTCAGACAACACAGACACATCTCGACTCACACGACACATATCAGACAACACCGACACATCTCATACAACACCAACACATCTCAGCTCACACCGACACATTTTTTTTTTACTTGTAATTAACCTTTTCAGGTTCCTAAAAGCAAAAATGTTGCGTGAATAATGACAAAAGCTGCTTGGAAATCAAACAAAACTCAATACCAGTATCTCTCTATTTATTTACTCTGTATGTGTGCCATAGTCCCTGTTCATCCTTACCTATGGGAGTGAAGAAGAATGCTGAGGACACCAGAAATCCCAATATGAGCCCTACAACCACCAGGCAAGCCAACACCGACCCAAATCTCCACCAACTCAGTACCAGCAGAACTCCGCCTGTCGCCCCCATCAGGGACGTCAGAGCCAGACGGCCTACAGAAAAATGGCTATTTAACTTAGCAGAACACCAATAGTACCAATTAAGACAAAATCACATCAATCATAAATTCAACTTGCTCCTGGGATATATATATATATATAACTTTGGATTATAAATCAGATAAAGAATTTAGGATATGTTTAGAATCCTTTGAATTTTGTGCAATGAATGGGGTTCAGTTGGGTAGTTGTTCCTGAAACAGACACGATGTCAGAGGTATAGAATACATCCAACAAAAGCATGTTTAATACAATCATAGTGGTATGCAGGTACGTACAGTACTGTGAAATAGTATCTACCCCCTGTCTAATTTTCTGCATTTTTCACATTTTTCACATTTTTAACATCGACTTTGGTCAGGAATTTTAACCGGGCTGTAGTAGTATGTAGAGGGAGCCTGACAGAAACAATGTAAAGTGTGAAAAGTTATTACCCAATTAAAGGGATAATTAGGATCCAATGTTTGAGTATTTTACTTAAAAATCATGCCTGATTTAGGCCAGCCCTGTTCTAATCTCACTTTGACCCTTACCACGAGAGTGCACACAGGTTCTAGAGGCACTCCATCTAGAAGGGGTTACAAAGCCATTTCTAAGGCTCTGGGGCTCCACCAATCCTCAGTCAGATGGAGAAAGTTAGGGACATTAGCTAATCTTTCCATCATGCTTAAATCTCTCCAAGAAGAGCAAGGCGTACAATCTTCCAGGAAATCACAAAGAACCCTAGAACAACATCTAGGCATCTGCAAGGGATCGCTCTCACCTTGGCAATAAGGTTAGTGTTCATGACTCCACCATCAGACACTGAGAAAACCCCCATTAGAAACACAGTTAGAAACAACTGTAGGTATTTGTTTATATATCGCTTTATTTCCTAGTACCCTCAACTTTTATCTGGGTGCGTGAAAAGGAAAAGAAAAACTCTTATGTGGCCATGTCACAGGATGAGTGAAAAAGGCTCCATCAGGCGTAAACTAAACACTGAATGCCACAGTAGAGCCTCATTCCAATGGTCAGGCATAGGGTGGTAGTGTCATGGTTTGGGGATGCTTTGCCATTCGGGCCATTGAGCTGAAGCACAATTGGGCCATACAGCAAGACAATGATCCAAAACACACAAACTAGTCTACATCAGAATGGTTGAAGAACAAGTAACTTAAACTGAAGGAATGGCCTTTTTGGAAAGTCCAGAACCATTGAGATGTTGTGGTAGGACCTGGAACAAGCAGAGTTGAAGGAGTTCTGCTTCTTGCTTTTAGTTGCAGTTCTTGTTCCTTAAGGTGTAACCAGTAAGGGAGTCTAAGTTATTTCCACATGGGGACATTGGGAGTTGCGCAGCATAATAATATATCAATATGTTGTGTTATTTGTTCACTCAGATTCCCCCTATATACCCCTAGATTTTGGTTAAAGATAACAGAGAAATACGCAGAAAATCAGACAGCGGCAAATGCTTTTTCACAGTACTATATGTGATAGGTGCAAAATATGAGGACATAAGAAGCAGTCAGCTTTTTAAATAAAAACTTTAGTTATGCTGCTTATATTTACAGAATTAAGTAACCTTCATGATACAGTGCCCTCAAGAACTATTGGCACCCAGTGTCAATATGAACAAAAAAGGGTAGGGTAAAAAATAGGGAGCCAATCTTTTGGGCACTGTATTATTAAGGTCAATTATTACGACATGACATGAATTCATTACTTGATTATTTTCTTGATTTCATTAGATTAATTAGCATTAATTTGGTTATTCACATATCATCTAATTCTTTTATATGTAATGGATTCTTAAAAGAGATGTATGACAGATCGTCATTATTATTATTATTATGATTATGATTATGATTATTATTATTACTATTACGTGTATGTATTATAATGTTTGACTCACCATCATAGGTCAGAGCAGTAGTCCTTGTAATAAGCACAAAAAAGACAAACGCAGCAAAGGCGAAGCCCGCGCAGAATAGCTCTAAAGGAAGAAAGCAAAAATTCACAGAACATAAATGGCTTTTCACTGGAAGCTAAATGAAAACAGGCCAAGGAAAAGAAAAAAACCATACAAAGCAAAAAACAAATCTTTGTAAGTAGTCTCGATGACTCAGCATCAAATCATGAGGCGTCCGTACGGTCAATGTCACGGCACGCCACTTCCCCGTTCTCCAGGAGATAGGAATGCAGCCTGCAGGGCAGTATATCCGTACGCTCCACCACAAGGCCGGCTTTTCAAAGTGGCTTCAAACGGAAGCTGAAAGCTCTCGCTGAAAGCCAAATCCAGGGGTCTCCGACGGTCCCCCGCGGTAAAGGGAGCGGGAACGCAGACGTACCCCATTTAAAGAACCTGTGGCCGAAGAAGCAGATAAAAATGCCCGCCAATCCTGCCACAGTGAAGAATACCTTGGTCGATGTCTTTCCTGGAACCAAACAGACGGACATGGACATGAAAGTGTGCTCCAGGAGAGGAACGTGATTGGACCTCTCCCGGGGCGGGTCCTCACCCAGGGTCATGCAGTTATCCACGGTGTTGGAGAAGCTGCAGGCGTAGGTGTGGACAGGGATGTACGCGGCCGAGGTGTTCAGCCAGGGGTCCCTCACCACGACCGAGTAGATGACTCCCTGGCCTGGGACGGAGCGGAGGGAGACGGACATTTTCTTGCTTGCTGGCAATGTCACGAGCTGTTGGGCAATGAACAGCGATTAACAGCCGGATGTGTGAGCAGAGTAGCGAAAGGAGAACGAGTGTGGAGAGAGCAGCTGAGAGCATATGAGCGGTTATGATTATCTCATTTAGACGAAATATCATACTCATATCAGAGAGTCATCTTGAAGGGAAGGGTTTATATCAAGAATCTAATTGAAAGCGGTCTCAAGTAATCCTGAGGCCATGTTCACAAAGGACGTATTATTAATGTTATTATTTAAGCGATCAGTGCACACAACCTGTAAAGAATTATGAAAATATCAGGCATGGGATGCACCCGTACATCTCCACTTACCGAAAAAGGCAGACAACGCGCGATTATGGAGTTTTGTGCCTAGCACAGTTTTTACTTTTGTAAACACCTGTGTGACATGACGAGCACAACAGAAAACTAACAGTCCGCACTAACAGTCCGTCCACTTGGCACACAGAAACGGAGAGAGAGCTAGAGAACAGAGCAACAGGGCCACACCCAAGTGACAGGTTCCTTTTATTCATCGCACTTGTTGTATGTCAGATTACCCCCCAGAAACCCCAGAAAAATGACGTTCACCCCCAGTAACGGTTTTTACACTCTCACCCGCCTTACGTCTCTAAATGAGTTCTGGCCCACTAGTCATCCAACCCCCCCCGCTCACCTTTTTCTCATTGGCTCTAATGTTCTTCACACTGGCGGCTCTCTGGATTTGGCTGATGAAGGACTGCTCCGAGAGGTCTCCACTGAAGGTGTGCACTGGCAGAAAGTGCTGGTAGACGTCGTATTCCAGGCGCCAGTGAGAGTTGGGGCTTGTGCTGTTGTGGCAGACCGGCGAGTTGGTCCCCCTGGGAAGGTGAGAAGGTGAGGACCAGGTAGCATTGGTGTGAAAAGCTTCACAAACCACGAAAAATAACCTAGAAATAATAATAACAATAAAAATAATATGCATGTTCATTAATCTCTTTTCCGGGATGCACCAGTCTTCATATTAAATGAAGAGGATGAGAAAATCCACAATATCAATGAATGAAACTTCAACCAAACCATGCATCAAAAACACAACCTACGATTCCACGTGATTGACATTAGCCAATTCAAAAGAAGAAGATTCGAAACAGCCGCCTAAAGGCAACGGCCGAGCTGGGAGTGGACTCAGTACCTGGCATATCCAACGTTTGCAGACGCAAAAGAGAGGACGGTCTCAAACAGGTTGTAGTGCAGGTGCAGGCTGGGATCAACGTCGAGGGTATCCTCCAGTGGGCATCCTCCAGGAACTGGATCTTCAAATTAGAACAGTCAAGACTGTAGTCACGAGGCTGATGATTTTCTGCTCGGTCTGTATTATTGATTCCTACCGCGGCGCCAAAATCTAAAAAATTCACATATACTGTGTCTTCTTCTTGCTGACATTTTCAAATTGTATTTGTTATTTTAAAATTTACTTCCAATCACCCTTGCAAGCGATCATTGTTTAAAAGGGTAGGCTACAGGCGGTTTATATTAAATCTAATGTTACTTATTTGATCTCACACATTGTATTTGTCAGAACTTGAGCTCTCTTGGAATCGTGTGTTTTTTCATAGAAATTTTAAATTTAAGACATATAACTTAAAATCTGTCCTCGAAACTGAAACACTAATTTAAGATATTTGAAGATTTTTTTTGGATCTGCAGGAACGCTGTACCAGTACTCCTGTAGGGCAGGACGACACCTGTGCCTGTTACAGGGCTACCGGCGTGTGACAACAGGTACCAGGTGTGCGAGGTCTGTGGAGGCAGGAGGTGCAGCAGCAGACCCGAATCCGTCGCCGTGTTCGAAGAGCCGGGAGTCGGAACCTGGGGCGCCAGAGACAGGCTATGGTCACAATCGCTCAGCATCTGAAGAGTTGCACTTTAACAGTGTGAGATCAACCGACCAATCAAATACAATGATGCCTCTCCAACGTGACTTTTTATTTCGTTTTTTGTTGCTTTTACTTCATCATCACCCCTCCACATCAATATCAGTTATCGTTCTCATATCCCTCTATCTAGAGCACGCATGACGTCCACATGCCCTCAGACTTTGACCACAGAGAAGCACAGAGTTTCGACTTTATGAAAAGGCGCTCTGTTATCGATTTGGGCAGAAAGCAAACTGATATGTTCAGCATTTTGTGGAGAAAGACTCAGAAATGCATAACATTAAGGAAGATTCAGCGTGCGTGAAGCCCGAGCGAAAATGCAACTCAAATGGAACCAGAATAAGAACACATATGGCCGTAAAGACAACCATGAAGAGCGTGCCTTAATATACAGAACAAAATTATCCTTAAAATGCTAAAGTCATAGAGGAAGCTGCCCACAAAACTAAATAAACAGATCAAAATGTACAGTAACCATCCACCAAAACAACCGCTATACATGTAAGCATTAGAGAGCAATGTGAAAAGATTACGTAGGCCTATATAACAATAACGACCCTGGTTGCAAAGAAGTGAAAGTGCTGCAGATGTTTCGATTCACTCAGATCTGTCATTAGCCTCTCTACTTCCAGTTTTTGAATGATCCCAATCCTACTTATTTTTTAAAAAGGGTTTGAATTGGTCATGGATTATTTGGTAGCTAAAAAACACCTATTGAGTGTTGTAACTATGGTATTGGAGAAAGCAGAAACTGTAAACTCTAAGACCAGTCCCAAATTCTTGAAAAATGGTAGTATTCTTTTATATATACATTTGCCATATTTTAATGATAAACAAATATTGTAGCACTTTTTTTTTTTACATAGAATTACAATTATTATTATTATTATTATTATTATTATTATTATTATTATTATTAATAATAATAATAATAGGTTACCATAGAGTTATCAGCACTCACCTGTGTGTTGGAAACTGTGACATCGTAGTGTTGAGTGTGAAACTGTAAGATGATGTAAGCGGCCTCCGGCGGAACCCTAGAGACCACTGCCTGTACAGGTACATTCTGAGGAACACTTACATTTTGGAAGGTGCCCAGAATGAACACTACACGGTCTGAAACCAATAAAAGAAAACTAAATTCAAATTCAATTCAATCTCAGATTTTATTTGCAAAAAACTTTAATTCTTGTTCCCTTATAGTCAAAGTAAGCAGTTCACTCTGCTGGAAACCGAAACACATGCTGTAATGTGAGATGTATTCAAAAGGCCGGCCGTAATATTCACGTCCTGTACTTAACAAAACAGGAAATTAACTTGCGTTGTGAAATCATGATTGGCAAATCTAGTCTGGTCTTCTCAACTGTTTTTTAAGAAACAAGTTAATACGTGTATGGAAACTATTTTAAATTTGCTTTCGCCTTAGATAAAGGTATAGTGCTTCATGGTTACCTAATTTTAGAAAAAGTGCTGTTTTAAATTAACTTTCTTTAAATTTGATAGTTCATAATATTCAACTTCCACATAATTGCTGTATAACTTTGTCTTGGATTTTATTATTATAATTAATTGCATTAATTAAGCCAATTGCATTGGCTTTGAACATCTCTCATGCACTGGGTAACAGCTACTGTAATGCAGAGCTCAAAAGTGTATAGATAGAAGTGAGAAAACTAAACAGAACTGCAACAAATTAGTGGTATTACAACCCAGGAGCTGTGCGCACCATAACTGAGTTCATTACATGGTCAGGATTTCAAATGGCTGAGTGGCCTGATAACATATTAGCATCCAAATGAAATTAAGACATCCTTAATTCTGTCAAAAGCATGTCCGAGTAAGGTTCTAACTATATAGATAATCTGTCACATGAAACTCAAGGTTGCTTAATGTAGTGGATAATGATGTTTTTTGTTTTGTTTTGTTTTTTAAAAATATTATAAAGATGAGTTGTTGGTGGCTTGTTAAGTTTTCTTATAAAACGTCCAAACCTTTGTACATGGATTGGGTTACACTGGCTGTCCTTTCAGGAAACTGTCTTAGGAAAGTAAATCTTTGATAGTGGTCATAAACAGCAGGAAAAAATATGTTGCCTGCTTTAATAAAGGTCAACGTTAGACAATTACCATTATAATATCTCATGAAATATAGATATTCACAATTATTAACAGATTCAATATGTTCTTTCTTTTAGATAAATTAAATATGGAAGGTGATGAGAAAAATGGACTAGATCTTGAAAGGTAACAGTAATTGATAAAACAATATAGAGTTATCTATATTACATTTTAAAAGTTATTAATTGTGACACTATGAACCAATTTAATCATTAGATCATTATGCTAAGAATAATATGTTACTTAATATGTTACTATTGTATAGTTGGTTATTAACCTAATTATGTTCAAGCTATGATGACCTCTGTTAAATATTTGAACAAATGGAATCATACTGGTGTGTGCCGTGACTGTAAAAACGAAACAGTTTAGATACAATCTCAAAACTGAATTACTTTCTCCTCAGTTTTTTGGTAGAGAATAAGGACGTTAAAGCTGAAAACACTTTACTCATAGGCACAAACGATACATGTCTCTGATCAATGAATAAACGTCCAGCTAATACTCACCAACGCAACCAGTCCAATTGGATCTTTAAATGAACAGTAAGTATCGAGATACTATTAACTACTAACACACAATAAACAAGGAAAAATAACTTACTTGAAAGTTGAGTGAATACTTCATCGCATGTCGTACAAAGTAGGAGGCACAGTGTCCAGGACAGGGACATTTTCCAAGGTTCGCGCGCTGGAGTTGCTCTTTCCGTTGGTAACTACATTCGCAAGTAATAACGATGCTGGTAACTAAGGTCTGTGTTCTACACGTTGTACACGTAGGAGTCAAGCCCACTTAAAGCGTGAAGTCGGTAGTACACGGCAGCAGTGCCAAAGACTCCCTGGCTGTCGAGTCGCTCTTACTCGCCTACCGCAACTTTCACCTTTTACTTCCGCCTGCCTCTTCCATGCGGCATTTGATTCTGCGTTGTTGTTGTTGTTGTTTTTCAGCAAAGACAGTCGTACACACCGAATGTATTCAAACGAGAAATTATAACATCCAATTAAAACATTTGCGTATAAAAAGGAAAGTGTAACTAAACATTTTACAATGAGCGTTTTATCTAAAACACACTTTTTCCAAAAGAGAATGGAAGAAAGTAAAAATTTAATTGTTGATGCCAAAATTGCATGCTCAACGAGTAGTGTTTGAATAGCTGATATCTAAAAAAAAATCGTACTTCGTCAATTGTATTTTACTTAGTAAGAACTGAATTGCTGATATCAAGAATTGTACGAATGGTCAGAATTGAAATGTTGATAACCATAATTTCCATAAACCATTAACTCCTTGTACCAAATTGCTGGACCAAAATATTTCATAATTTTCCTATAGCTAAAAGCCTGCATGATAGTATATAGTTATGAGTACCTAATGATCAGTAGAGAGGAGAACACCAGTGGGAGATCGCAGAGGTCTAGCGGGGTCGTAAAGTGAGGCTAGTGTGCAGGGGTAACCTGAGGGGGTGGCTGGTGGCTCACCTGTTCCACCTTCTCGAAACAGTTTCGTCCTGGTAAAATATAATTGTAAATTAAATTAAAGTTTTTATCGTATATTTATTTAGCACTGGACAAATTTTTTTTTAGATATAGCGCCTGATTAAATGTTGAAACAGCTTCCAATACACCGCCGATTTCCACACTTTCACCAGCCTGGTACACATTTTTCTCCCTCTGAGATAAGTTTAAGGCAGTATGATAACAGTTTTAAAAGTCTGCAGATTAGTGATACTACAGTCTGCTCGAGAGTACTGTTGTAATGATATACAGGCTACTTTATTTTGCGGAATCATATTTGTTAAGTAGTCGGCGTTTAAAAGGAAACCATTTGGAAGCCCGTTTCCATCTACGAGGAAAAAAATACATTTGATCATAATTGTAAGGTACTTTCTCGTAATTATGATTTATTTCATAATAATTATACTTTTTTTGGTAATTATGTCTTAGTATCCCATTATAATAAGATACATTTGGATAGATGTCATTTGTTCCTGCCAGAACATAGTTAGACTGTACATTAACTTGCAATGAATTTAAACTAAATATAAATCTGAGATTATTAGATGGAACGGGAACTTGCTGTACAGCACAGCATTTTACAAATAATGAAATCCTTTTATCATTGGATGAGTTGCAGTCAGTTGAAATAAGCAGTCCTGCACTGGAGAGAATCCTAAAAAAGAGCAACTCTGGCAAAGCAAAAGCCAAATGAGAAGCAACCGGTACATTTCACTCAACAACAGCTGCAAAAAAAATTAGTCCCATCGCATGGTTATCATTAGCGCCATGAGCGTTGGTGACCCAATGGTCATTACACCGTGATCTGTACAGTTCCTCGTTTATATGGAAGCAGGGATTACCTTCACACGGTGTTAAGATCTGACTGGAGGACTGTGTGTCCCATGATTACAAACATGACAAGGATCGCACAACCTGTGTGTGAAACTCATGACAACAGAATCTGGACATGTGACATTCAGGTGTGTACATCCAGCTTATGTACACACCTGACTTAATGATCTGTAATGGAGTAGAAGAGGGAGAACATGGGCCTTTTCTACACGTTAGTGGAGCTAACGCTAAGTGTACATAATGATTTTAGGGGAGTAATGAACGATTTACAAACTTTTTTAAAAAGTCAAACTTCGAGAGTCACTCTCAACAAGAAGTTTCTGGAAGATGCATTTGACAAGCAGCAATAAGAAGTTAAAACAAACAATGACAACATGGGATGCACTGGGTAGCCAAAGGCAGCTCGATTACAAAGTAACAAGGAAACATTCCCTCTTCTTATCCCCAACAAACCACTCCCTATCTATAGGTGTGAATTCCCTCCATCTGGCCACCTTAGCTACTGATGATCTACTTTCAGTGGGTATTTAAAACTGGGGCAGATCTAAACCTCTACGGGTGATTAAAATGTAGATGCATCTCAACACCATGTTCTATCAATTGGGATAAATGTGTCAGGCTATGTGTAGAGAAACAGTAAAGTTTATGCATATATGTGTATGTGTTTATATA
>JAOYSI010001502.1:0-17024 GCA_025775065.1 Hiodon alosoides | reverse complement strand
CCCCCACCTTACATGGCCCCTACCCCCCTCCTCCTTTTGCCTGTTGCCGAGCTAGAGGATGGGACAGAGATGTAAAAACAGCTTGCGCATTAACATATTGCCATATTCAATTGCTAAGCAAACTGTGTGCAGTGATTCTAAGAGGGCCTTTTCTTCCTCCTCTCTTTCGACAATCAAAGAGGTAGCCCCTTTGATTGCTGTCGAGGCAGCCCTCCATAGCCTTTTTAACATTCAAAGCCAGGAGCTTTCTAATCTTGTGAGCCCGTGTTGACAAATAAATGAACTGATCATGCACCCCTGTGTTAGGAAACTGGGTCTCAGCCAAGGCGCGACCCATTAAAGACGGACCCTGGCCGCCCAGCGGAGGAGAGCAACGAGCAACAAGAATTACGTCACCATCCAGAAATGAGGTCTCTGTAAACACGCACACATGTACGCCCACTTGTGCCCCCCCCCAGTAAGGCCGAGTCCGCAAAGGGGAACGAGGGCGTACTCGTGCGCGAGGGGCAGGGCCACGCTCAAAGGCGACCCTTTTATCCGCGCGGGGGACGGACGGCGCATGTAGCTGAGGGCGGGCGCCTGCGAGGACACGCTCCGGGTGAAAAGCGCTGACCGCCTGGGCTTTGGGCCTCTTACCCGTCAGTGGGCCATCTCCAAGGCTACACCCAACTCCTGGGTGGGTAACATGCACTGTACACATATTTAACTTGTAAATTAATTAAGGCTGGAAAGTTGAAAAACAGCCCAAAAAAATACATAAGTAAATCCAGCACTTGTAATTCACAAGGATTTGAAGCTGAACACAGGACTGGCTGTAAAAACTATTTTAACCAGTATATATTTAAAAAGTGAAATAACAATTATAGACTGACTGGGGTTGCGCAGTGCTGGTTGAAGTAGAGTGGGTTTTGGTTATACTCCTTATGAACCTGTAAGGACTACGAAGAGCCAACTATATTTTCACATATATATATATATATAAAATACCTTTAATTTCAGGGCAGACTGGATCCCTTTTTTATTTCCCAGAGAGGACGTGAACACCCCTGTTGCAGCTGCGACATCTCCCTTTGAAGACCCCAACTGCGCACGGTTAGGGAACTGTGTCACACCGGCTCTTGACAAGAACCCAAACCCAAAAACCGCGAATGTTTGCTCTACTCCGAACGGCCAGGGCTTTTCCAGGTTGCATTTGGCTCATAAATGCCTTCAGGCCCACAACTAAGAGGGCCATAGGGACCAATCAAACAAGACCCCATACTATACAATCTCACCCCTCGCATGGCGTACAATTACAGAAACCACCGTCTATGCCAGACAAAATAAGGGAGAATACAAAAAACGCAGCTGAGACTTGTGGCCCCTGATTAAGGCGTCAGAATGCCGGATACGTATATAGCAGGAAACTGGAGGGATCGCTCAGGCTTCAGTACCATACCAAGGATATAACGCTTGTGTGAATCATTCAGTTTCATGTTTTTTGGTCAGCAGGATTCTTATCTGGATATCAGTGAGAGTGCAGAAAGGAAAGGAACTTTGTTTGTGGGTAACTCTGAGTAATCGGACCTGGAAGTTCTTCTGTCAACAAACACTAATATGAAAACATCCCCGCGGCCCAGCTGCATCTGAATCACAGCTCACGGAGGGAGGTGGCTAAACGGTGAGCGTGGAGGGGGGGGGGGGACTCCCGTTCCTACACAATCACTGCAAGGGACAGCACTGTTCTAAACTGGGCCCAGACGTCAACCTCCAAGATGAACAGAAATCCACCAAGCTTCCCTGGCCTTCCATACATAGGATTCTACACGATTTCTAAATCCTGTGTCTGCGTGGCCACCATACCAAATCCTTAACTGAGAAAACCTTATTCAGTTTTTGAACTGAACGCAGAGCTGGATGTTAAATCTTTTAAATAGTTATCTGCTGTCAGAAAAAAAAAAAGGAATTGTTGGAGACGAGTGTTTTTTTTATACACTGTTAAATGTGCATTTAAAGGGCTCTAAATTGCAATAGGAATTAAATGCTGGCAGAAACCATAGTGCTACCATATTCCATATTGAGTGGCCTGGCCTCATTTAAACACATGTACTCCAAAACTGTCAAAGCACTGATAAGACAGTTCATTTTTCCAGCCAGGAAGGGGAGCAGGCTGATCTAATGGAAAACAATTTGCTGACAGGTGAATCTTTAACAGGTCTTACACAGTTACGGATTGGAGTTTCCAGAGGCGCATGGAAAAGCAGACCATCAAAACAACGTTCTACCCAAGGTCACTTTCAGGGACGGGGGGGACGGGGGACGGGGGGACGGGGGGGTTGAAGGGGAACTCCACTCCTTCTGCATCTCACTAGTTCCAGCAGGCCATCTTTTCCACGTAACTCCAGCCTATGGGAAAACACCCCTGACCTCGCTTCAGAGCAACTCTGCCTGGCTTTGAGGTAGAGGCCTTGCATTTTTAACAGACCGGATCAGGAGCGTCAACCTGTTACGGCTGGTTCTGGTGTGTCTGGCAGATGGGCCAGAGGCCCCCATGTTTGGGAAAACAAGGAGGTCTTCGGCGTCTCGCTGGAAGAACCCGGCATAATCTTCCTTAATGAGCTTGTTTCTCCTCCATTATCCCACAGGCTGCCCCAAGAAACGCCGGTGTCTCTTATCAAGTGTTCCCACTGTGTTGACCCCTACATGCCTCTGCATATGAAATGCAGGGCTGTCTTTGTCTCCTTTCTCCCCGTTTCCAGCCGAGCCCCAGACCATTTGCATAGCTCTGAAAGGCTCTCCGATGTTATTAATTAATACTGAACTAGTCTACGCCGCCTGACAGAATCCCACCAAGTGCCTCAAACGGAACTGTTTCATCAAAAGCGAGGAACCATTAAAAATGAACTGCCTTTTTTCACCCTTTTTCTTTTCTTGTCTTCAACTATAGAAGGATTTTGGTTCATAAAAGTTTTAAAAGACAAGAGGGAAGAGGGGAGGGGAGGCGTTCCCAAAATTGAATTTCAATGCACACAATGCAGAAGGTACAGAAGCTAGAGAGCCAAACACATTGCAATTAAAATCCCTGCAGAAACCTCTTCGCCCAGCTCCACCTATTCAGAAGGTTTAGATGTTTAGAGCCACTTAACACACATCATATACAGACTGAAAATGATAGAAAGCCACTGGTATAGCTGCATGTCGCACCAAAACTCAATCAATCGATTCTTATATTCTATTACATATTTCTTATGTTATATTATATACCTCATATATCGACTCTTAAAGACAGAAATGGAGACGTGAGAAATGACCTGCGGTTAATCGTTGTTAAGTTACACGTCTTCTTCGCAGTTCATCGACAGTTTAATTTTCGAGAACACACAGAAGCTTCTTGCTTTGCCCCACTGAAGGAATGAAGTTCCTAACAGTTCCTAACCGGTGCTAACACAAGGATTTTGGGATGCTGGTTTGACCACTGTTAAAGGCACTGCATGCATCTCTTCGGCGGGGCAGGTTCAAATTCCCACAGAAAACCTGCGGCGTCTCTCAGTACTATACCAGCGCGATGCCACTGACCGACCCAAAGTCTGCCATCAGAAAAGCCACTCCCGCCCACCTCCACCCACATCACCCTCCCCTGTAATAAAGTGTGCCGGAGGGCTGTGGCCTGGGAGGGGAAGCAGGCCAAAGTGAGCCTCACTATGGGCGGGCCGTCCTGAATACAGTCACCGGGTGTTGGGGAGGAGCTGGGATTCTCTGTGGGCTGACCATCCCGACATTTGGAAGTCAATGTGCCCTGAGGCAGCAGGGAGGCGTGAGAAGACGGAGAGAGGTATGTCCTCTTGCTCCCTTCTCTTCTTAGCATACTAGATCAGATCCAGGTCTTGCTCTTTGATCTCTGAGAAGCCAACCACCTTGAGCCCATAAAATGCATTCCTTCCACTCCCAGCCATTGGTTCTCCACAAAAGAGAAATGTGGTGAACCAGACTGTGGCCCTTTTGAAACGACATCTTCAAGCTCTAATATGTCTTCAGCACGTGGTCACATTAGCGTGGGAAACGACTGATTGATTATCTTTTTTTTTGTCATAGATGTAAGTGTTTCATCTTAATGACCTGTTCACCAGCACTAACTGGACTACAACCACACGACTGGACAGCGACGAGGGACAGGAGACCCACGAGAGGACAGGGAGACATGGATAGACTGGGGCTTCCAAGGCGGGCATATCCGGGGAACCCTGCCAGCACCTCACCGAAGCAGGGCGTTTTGGTGATTCGCCCCTTAACATCCCTCGCAGGCATGAAAGAGTGCTGCTTTGCAAAAACGAATAACAAAAAAAAAACGAATTTGTCTTGACAGCCGCCGTACCTGTGGCACAGAGGGCGATGAAGGTCTGCACGTGCTTCCGGATCAGCGCCAGCTTGTCCTCGGGCAGCGGCAGCTTCCTGACGATGTGCTCAATGAAGTCGTTGGGGGTGACTGCTGCCAGGTTCCACTTCAACTTCCCAAGGACCAACAGCTCCCACTCCTGTAGAGAAGAAAAAGGGACACAAACAGGAGCGTGAGGAGTTCCCCGGCCATCGCACGCGCTACCTCCGGCAGAACCAGCTGCCAAGAGACCTCCAGGCTGAGGGAATCTCCAGTTGGCCTACTCCCTGCCCATGTTAAGCCCATCCCCCTCCAGGCTCATTGTTGTTGGATTTCACACAGCCTCTGCGCTGGCCGGTCGATAGCAACAGCAGAGGGCAAATGACCTCAGAGCAGTGTCAGTCTGACATCTGGGAAATTCCTCAGTAGAACTCCTGGAGGGAGGTGTGGTGGAGGGTGGGCGGGGGGGGGGGTTGGGTGTCGCTCTTCTCAGCACTCACCCACTCGATCAGCAGTGTTCAGGCAAGAAAAGTGACAAAGGGCTCATTTACGGTAAACTTTGCGGTGAAGAATCCACAGAAACAGTCGCTTAGGGGCCGAATTACACATCGCACTTACACAGCAGTTTCAGTCGCTGCAGTGTTCTGGGGTTTTTTATTTTTTTTAACTTAGTGTCGGAAAATTTCAAACCTTCAAACTTTTTCTTTAAAGTTAATTTGTGGACTTGAAGTCACACTAAGGTCATACAGCTATGGGGAAAACGTTCACTTCCCACATCTGAATCATAAGAACCACTGTCTCAATATCAGTATCTCATGCAGTGTGTGTTTGTGAGGTGAAAACCTAAGCAGTTTTTACAGCCATGATTGTACTTCAACTGGACCACTGTACTCAACCCTATCCGGCCTCAACTACTTGTGCCACGGAGCAATGTTACTTGACTGTTCCTTCCTGCTTTTCTTGTCATTTGGTCTGCAGTAGGAAGAGGAAAGTTCTAGACAAACATTGTCCTTCGCCCTTAGGTATGACCAATAGAAGCAAATGTGAGTGGTTTCAAAAAGATCTGAAGCTCAGGCCGTGGTGACAGTGGCTTGGAGGTTTTCTAGTGGACAATAAGCCTTCTGGTCATGCGACAGACCAACGTGGTAGCACTTAAACTCCACTGTCTTGCAGACAAGCGTGGCTGTTCTGAACTGTCGACTATAACCCACTATGGTACTGCCTCAGGTGAACTATGCTTTTGAACCAACCGGTCACAAGCATTGGCCAATAACCACAAATGGCCAATTTCCCTTTTCAGTTCCGCAGACCATGTTATTTGCTACAGGCCCTCACGCAACAGATGCTCATCGTATGACACCTACTTCTCCCTTCCGTTGGAAGCAGACCCAGATTGAAACTGTTTGCTAGGAGACGAGAAGGCCAGTCAGAAGGGTCTTCCCTGGCCAGCACTGCAGCAAAATCACCCTTGACGCGAGCCGGAGTAATCCTTTTTCGGTATTACTCCACAACTACCAAGGACACTAGGGATAACCACCCGGAACTGCCTGTCAAGCCACTCACGGAGAGCATCAGCCTACTTCCATGCAGTTCTTTTCTACGTCTTGCGTAGGGAATAACAGATGCACTCAGTTGTTTAGCCGCAAGTGCATATCTTTACTGTATGATCGTCACAGTAGTCGGACAGGAACCCTATCGAGCCGCATAGTTCTGGCTAAAAGGTTACATATACAGATGAAATACAGGTTAAAATCTCATACTTGTACAACACTTGTAATTCCCCACACAGTCAATACTAGTAGCGGATGAAGCGCTCCCGTAACTACACTCAAGATAAGCTCCAGCAGCGTCTCCTCCCGGATCGCCTCTGCTATCCTGTCCACGTTTGTTGCTGACACAAATCCCTGATCCAGGTCGCCTCTCGTCTGGGGCACAAACGAGGTGAGGAAGCGCTCCCGTAACTACACTCAAGATAAGCGGTACCAGCAGCGTCTCCTCCCGGATCGCCTCTGCTATCCTGTCCATGTTTGTTGCTGACACAAAGCCCTGATCCAGGCCGCCTCTTGTCTGGGGCACAAACGAGGTGAGTAACCAGCAGCACAGACGCACTCTTTTATTTAGTGCTCAACTGTTACCGATCTCACCTTTCCATCGTTGCTGTGGTTTTTACAAGAACTTGTCACCGGAAAAAGAGAGAGAGCGATAGAGAGAGAGGGAGAGAGAGATTTGACTTATGCAGCTGATCATCAGTTTCATTTTTCTACCAGTCATACTGGTCCAATGAAACCACCTATGTTCTGGGGACAGCCCCCCCCGAGATGTTTTTTAAGGGGAGTGGTGACTTACGCAACTCGCAACTACGGTTTTTGCCAGATCTCGCAACCGCGGTTTTGGGTACCCTGTACTCCTAGAAAAACGAATAACAAGGTGTGGACAATCATCAGACAATCATCACGGTTTTTTAAAACACATCAGGGTCTACTCCAGCACTCAATGGCCATCTCTGGCTGCCATAAAGACACAACTGGTTTGCACGTTCATACCGAAGAATCACAGATCTTCATAAACCAGGGATGCCCAAGTACCGTGGTATGCAGACCTCATTTGGCCCACTATGAAATTTGGTTTTTATCTGCCAGAGGTGTCCAGAATTATAAGAAATACTTTGAAAAAATGTATGTGGGTTAATAACCCGCATGAAGTAGGTTACATAAAAATGTAATGTAAAAAACTGAAATGTAATAAAACCCATAAAATTTCTAATTGCCAATTTATGTGTAATCAATCCAAGTCTTCCCTAATTGCAGCTTCAGTGCAGTGTTGGTTTGGTCTACTTAAGGCAAACATATGTTGTACAGTAATGACTAAGATCTGCACATTTAAATTATTAGCATCGTGTTAAAAAACTGGGTGTAAGGCTCACTGCCGAGAATGCACTTTGACCTAAAAATTCCAAAACTTTGGACACCCCTGTTCTAAACGATCTGAAGGTCTAATTTAGTACGAATTGAGAAACGCCCCTCGATACTAACGCAGGCGCGTCCGATGCTTCAATTTGATTTGCAAATAAATACCAAATTTGTTGGCTGGCTGGCCAATTGATTCTGATATAGTTGATTTCCTTCCCTTGACTACGCACAGTGAAACTGACCTGGTTTGGTAGCTAACGCTAGCTAAGTGAATAATTTGTTTGCAGTAAAGACACTTTTAAGAAGTGAGTATATTTTAGTATTCTAGTTATATAACTAGAACCTCGATATTTAGCCAACGTCGTATAAAGGCAGAACGTAAGACCCATTTGTTAGCTAAAGTAAGCAAAGTGAATACTTTATGTCCAAGTAGCCTTCTGACAGAGATATTTAAGATATTAAGTATTATAGTTATGTTCAGAATCTAGATATTAGCTTACCTCAACCGTAGTTGTTATTACTGATAGAAAGATTGTTTACTGAACGCACATTTCAATATTTTATTTATTTATTTTATTCCCCACCCAGACACCACCATACCTACAAACCTTTCTTGGGGAAACGTCAAAAACAATTCTGTGTAAAATCATCCGAAAAAAAGGTAGGCAAACGGATGTGTGAACTATGAAGCCTTCCCTTTTCAGTGTTGCCAAGGCCATGTGACCAAAAATTGCCGAAATTGAGAAACCGTGTCAAACCGCATAGGTCTTCTTCCAAATTAATCAAATATGAACACTGGAGACCATTTTTTAAAAGTTTGGCAGCGTGTGCATTGACCCTTGCGCGGAGTCACAACAAATATGCAGCAGTTGGAAGCCTGAGGGGTTGGATTGGCCCGAAGCTTTCGTGTGTTTGCTAGCTGGGCTGGAAAAACTTAGAGGAGGAGTCTCAAAGAATTTTAAATTGAAGAAGCCAGACTTATCTCTCTTCTGGCTAAAACTGCAATAATAAACACAAAAATGATTCACCTGGTTATTCCCCCCCCCCCCCCCACACTAAAATTCTCAAGAGCATGTTGTCTCCCTGGCAACCGGTGATCAAGAAGTGAAGCATTGCAGACTAATTTCTAATTGTTTTCCGCTTAGCAAAGAACTGAAACTGATTATCTGCCTTCTTGCAAAGGGATGACAGTAATCTCCAAACTAGACATGAAAGCCACGAGTCTTAAATTCACAGTCTAGTACAAAGCTAATATGAATGTTTTAAGAGGGTGAAAGTCAAGTAATTTAATCCAAAAACCTAACTACATTTTTTCGTTGCACAGTGTTACGTCGTAGTTTCCGTTTTTATCAGCCACCTAATATTAATCATTCTTTTCTAAACTTCTTAAATTTCAAAGATTAATATGAAGGATATTTTCTAGTCGAGATGGTTGGAATTCAAGCAGCGACTTACTTACCCTCGTCACTGAAATTGTTCCTCAACACGAAATATTTGCCACTAGGTGGCAGTAGAGACCGCTTAACAGACAATTATTTACAAAAAGTTTTTTTCTTTTTAATGTATGGCATGTGGTAGTCTCTGCAAGTACCCAAATTGATGACGCCTTTGTTTAACACTACCGTGGTGGTACCCAAATTGGTGATGCCTTTGTTAAAAACAAATGTACAGTAGCCTATTGCAGCCTATAAACTAATCCATACATATCTAAGGATAAACTGCGTTGTCTCAGTAATGTACAATTCTCCACTACGAACATCACATAACAGAAAATAGCAACAAAGACAGCCTAGACTTATACACTTTTGTATTTTATGTCTAGTCATTTCAGATTTATTAGCAAAGTTAACGATATCTGAATTAGTCCAATATCCGATAGCCTATTAAAATAATGATTAATTGACAGTTCTGCTAACTATTCTATACCAAGGAATTGACCATCTTTTTATGGACCTAGCGTTTACTTACCAGCAGCTCCGTCGGTTTGATGGAATTGTCGGTGTAAATGCAAAGCTTTTCTGCTGTTAACGGCCGAGTCTCTTTTAATTTCGATGCGAGAAACATGCTAACCGCCCCTAGGAGCTGAAGATGACACTTTTTGGTGGGTTCCACGGCTAAAAATCTATCCAAGTAGTTCATCGCCAAGGGAAAAACTTCTTCCTCGCATTTCTGTTCTTCACAAACCTGTGGGGAGACGAACCCATTAGCTTCCATGCGGGGCGTGACACTTAAACGTTCTTCTTCATTTTAACTGGGATTAATAAATAATTAGGTAATGCGCAAGAAATCTGCGTGAAAACGTTTAATGTAATAGAGAAACGACGAATTTCAATAGCTACATCTCTTTAGAAACCTTCGCAGTTTCACCGGGAACCGAACCGAGCCCTAAGATGGTCCAATAGGATCAATACTTTTCAGATTTATTTCTGATCGCAGGAAAATTGGATCTGGCACTAGCTGTCAATAGATTCGCATTCCTTAGGTTCATTCAGTAGGAAATGAATTCAAGTCACAATCACCACAGCCAAAAAACACCCATGCAACACAGTTCGGGAACTCTTTTTTTTAATTCGTCATATTTTCATAAAATATTTAAAAATATCTAGAGTCGATATTTTTACGTACAAATGTTCATTATGTCTTTTTACATCTTTCCCGACAATTGCTAAACATGTACACTGCAATTAAATATAAAAAATACGTCAAAATTAAAACGAAGTGACATGCGGTTGCTGTCGAATGCGTCACCACTAAGTCAAAGTAATTATTTGAAAAAATTATTTAAAATCCCACGAACGGATGAAATGAACAATTTTAACATGAAAATAAACCTTAAATTGTCTTCTTTGTTTTCCGATTATTCCCGACAGGAAATACCCAAGGGGTTGTTAATTAACGAACTTATTTATTTGGTGACTGATTTTGATTACAGGACAGAGCAAGCAAAAGAGGGGCTAGGGCCCGCACCCCTTCCGCGAACAAATAGTTTAGGAATAATAAAACAAAAAAAATAGTGGTCAGTTTTCTCGTGTCCAAAACAAGAGTTTTGTACTATAAATTGCATTCTATTCAATCTAGCATTCTATAACCGCTGTTAGTGTTTTTAGCGACCATAAACATAACTGCAGTCATAATCTGGTTGAGGAACCAACATGGCGCTACGGATATTATAGACTGAAGATACTGCATACGTGTGCATAGAAATAATAATAATAATAATAATAACAATAACAATAATAAAAGCTTAAGCATTGTTTTGTACGTAGTGCGACTCCATGAGACGCACTTTGTCCCAGTATATAGAAGTATCTCGTCTATGTTAGACAGAAGCGTGACTCGTTTGAAAAACAGCATCGTAACCTATTAAAATTGCAGAAGTACATGATGATTTGAATTTCTACTCGTAAATTACGTAAAAAATACAGTCGATTTCCAGTGCTCTTAAGATAAAAGACAGAGTTACGAAAGACGAATGACCGTTTATAAAGCGTTTTAAGGAGGTGGGAGTACGGAAATGCAGAGTGAAAAGGAAAATCGTGGTACAAACCTCCAGCATCCAAGTTGCAACCATCCGCCTCATATATGGCTGAATATCTTTCTGGACGCATTTAAAATAAGAACATTGTGGTAGGAACCTTTCCTCGATGGTCAACAAGCTCTGTAAAACCCTGTCATCATAAAGAAGATTCGGGTCGGGACGGGCTCTTATGAAACTGTCCATCTCGAGGCAAAAGAGTTCCATTTTAGTTATTTCCTTGTCAAACGAACACAGTAAATCTTTAAATATGCTATAACAATTGACAAAGGGAACAAAAAATGGAAGCGAAGTCTTTTTGGAACATGTAAGACTGCAGGGCTACCCAAATTAGTCCTGCCTCTCCATGCGAACTTGTTCGTCTCCGCTTTTACTTTCTACCAAGCTAGCTGCATTTGAAGCCTTCCCTAAAGCAGCCGGTGACGCACGCAAAGCCTTTACAGCACAGCTCATTACGTAGCGCTGTTGGCCAGACTTAGCATGCCCGCATCAAACTTTTCTTATTCTTCTTATTCATTTAACTGATAAGGAGCCGACGAGCTCGTGTATATGGATCGAAACCCTTACGTTTCGGGATATATTATTTGTTGTTGTAACACGACCACCCTCGCGCAGCCCTCCTTCCCTTTTACCCGAATACAGCTTCTCTCGTCCTTGCACACATGGTCGTTCGGACACACATGTACTCGTACATGAATACATGAAAACCCACAAAATAATTTCACTGGAAGTGTACAGCCTTTTGCCCATAACTAAATACCAAATGTGTGAAATATCGATGCGTGAAAACATACTTTTTAAAACAAAGGGGTCTTTCTGTAGCTGTATTGGAGGTACATCTCTAAGAGTGGGGGTGGGGGTGCAGTTGCATTCACTTAAGTTACAGGATGGTGGCAGCAGAAAAAATATTTTTTTTTAGTTTCTAAACAGGGAGCAATTAATTAATTTTGTTGAATGCCTAATTTGTCCCTGTATCGGCTTCTTACCACGTTCATTGATTACTGATAAAGCCCTCCTGATTATTGATTAATTATTAATTTCTTCCGTATTGCTCTCCTTGTGCTCTCCTCTTAAACCTCCCCAACCCCCAGTACAAAAAGTTCTAACCAGATCTTTTTTTATAGGCCCAGTGGCAACGCGTGTGGTCGGAGGAAGATAGCTTTCTAGGAAATGCTATAACTACACGCTTTCTTTGCGGAGAGGACAATGTGAAATAGTTAATTCTACACTTCTAAGTGCGCAATATTTTGCAAGTAGGGCATCTTTAATGATACTTTCTTTTTAATATTCACTTGAAATCGAACATACGCAAGTAGTGTTAAGTGGGTTAAATTTACTTTAGAACTAATCTTTGTAAACTCGGTTAGGAGTGGATAATTTGATCAAATAATAAAAATAAGAACAATTATGGGAAAAAAACCTATTACTTGGGAAATCGTGACGCTTAGTCGGGTATTTAAATAACCTTGCAGCAGGCTACATTACATGTATAATGCAATGGGTCATTTTTGGGGAATTGAATAATTTTCACCTTGCAAAAAAAAAGTAATCTATTTTCGTGCAAAAAGTTACTCGGGTTGTAATGACCACTGATTTACCTGTTAAGAAAAGGTGGATTCAATAACTACTGACTACGCGAGATTCAGCGTGACACCTTGAATTCATGAAAACACGCGAATGTTTCCTGCAGTTAACACATTTGGTCAGAATAATTGTCCCAACATACTCGTGACATTAGAGGAAATGTCGTTTAAAGTAGGTTTTGTTTCTGGATAGTTTCCGCCCTTTTGTCACAGTTCTTACACAGCCAATAGTTGTTCTGCGCGCGACCGAGCCACGCGGATTGTTACTGGGCAGAATTTTCTCCAGCATTCTCTAGCATTCCTGCGGCGAAAGGGCTTTTATCAATCACCCAATTATTACTCAATCGAGGCGTGTGAGAATGGGAAATTAGAATATAAACTCACGAATCAGAAAAACATCGAATTGTATATGGTAGTTGTTGTAAGACTATTGTTCATTTGTTTAGTTTTATGATATTATGTTACCACTAGATAAATTATTTTCAGTGTCTTTATGTCCTAATGATTTACTAATCAGTTATTTGTACCTAGAGAGAATTACCTGAACACCGTGTTTTATTTAAACTAAACTGAACGGAAACGTCTGCTCGTGTCTCTCGTGTTATGATGTATAAATATATTTCGCTTAGGCTATTTTCTTTGTGAAAGAAAAAACTGAATCATTCTCGTGAAACTTAGATATTGTTCGAACAAATTAACTTTAACATTCTTTTTGGGGAGATTCGAGAATTCGGCTTCTAAAAATTCCTAACTTTTTCACGTAAATTCACATGCTAATAATAATAATATCAAAATTGTTTGGAATTTTCCATTTATGTTATATAGATTTTATTAAAATATCTTTAAACTTTGTAGTACCTGTTGTGCTATAATTTGAAAGCTTGGTACGTCACTGATACCGCGTTTTTTTATTTATTTTTTTGCAGCTGACAGCATCTTTTCCCGTCCCACCAGTGACTGTCTGCAGGCAACTTAGCTGCTAATTTTATAAGGGGAAAAACTACAGGGGTATTATTTTTTGCTAATAGAAAATAAGATGTAACTTTGACTGAGATTTGATTTATAGTTTGACACGCAACGTTCACATTTTGTTTTCGCACGAAGAGTTCTCGGCAGTGAATTTAGGTGTTGGTTATTTTTAAGTCATTTATAGTTAATGGTCTCTTTCTGGTTTTACTCCACTCCTGTGATGGTCTTGAGACCATCCGTTTGTTATATCTTTAACGCGGGAGCTGGTGTCGTTGCTTTGATGTGTTTTTCATATTTAATGACATTTATGTTTCGGCAGATGTTTAACTGTCTTGCCCGCAGATAAAAGTCTACCATATGTTAGCCCACCGGAGTGAAAAAGTTGACCGCATAATATTTCATACATGGACAACTGGGGTTAAATGACACTACCAGAACAGCTGCCGCCAAAATTAATTTAAATAAAATACCACTTGGTATCTTTTTTTTCTCAAGCTGAAATGACAATTTTTGCAGACATGAGACATAACCAAATATTTCCTTTTTTTTTAAAAGTACTACCAAGAAGTAAAGATGTGTTTCTGAAATTTAAAGTCTGACTTTGTCATGCGATAACAAAAAATGCATATTGTGCATAACCCCGTTTTATTTATTTATTTCGGTAACCCATTGTCGTCTTAAGTAAAAAAAAAATGCTCTGCCTGTATTTTCCCAGATTAAAGAACGTCACCGAATTTCCTATGTCAAACTTTCTCAGTTTAAATAGACTTGACAGGGAAAGATTGATTCGCACAGCACTTCCTGTGTGATTGAACGGAGAATATAAATGCCACACCCTTAAAACAGCTTCTTCAATGAATGCATTTAGAATCCAACTAATTACTAATTCGATAAGTTGCCTAAAAATAACCAGTAGCATAAACCCAAAATAAGTGTTTAAAATCACTGAGGAAAATTTATAAATCCAAAGTAATTTAAAGAAAAGGGCAATCTGTTACTTATTTATATCATTTTATGACTAAAATCGAAATTAGGTTTTTTTTTTTTAAACCTCTAGTATCCTATAACGTCAGATAGTCGTCATTTCACGTGGTACTGCAAGAGGAAATTTCCAGGCATTCTGCACAACGCTGAAGACGTGCGGAAGCTAACCGACCACTACGACTTTTGGGGGCATATGACTGGAATTTTGGAGTTTTGCCACGAATCTGAAAGGGATCCTTTGGCACATTTTTGCATTTAATTTTTACGGCAGATGTCTGACACATTTAACTAAAATTGTTCAAAATATAGCAAGTTGCAGACCATGAACATTTATTATTAAATGTAGCCGAAAGTATATAAATAATCTAGAAAAATAATATATACATTTTCAGTACTGAAAAAAACCTATAAAGTTTTTCATTTTTATTTCAGATGTTAAATACATAGTATTTCTTTCTTTTTCAAAGAGCTGTATATGTGCTCCAATGTACTGGCCAACTATATCTCAAATGCACACATTTACAAGACAATGCACCCAAAATTATTATTGCTATTTAATTTTCAAGCAATTACATATATTCACATATAAAACGTTCACGTTTAATATACCTTTCTCTCAAAACAATGCTTTAACTGAAGATAAACATAATTCAGTATGTGAAACTGAGACTGATAGGTCGTGAAAAACTTGGTTTGGCAAAAGTCTCGCTTACACAGCTCATGAAATAATTTATGTTTTTTATTAAACAAAAGTCATTAATGCTAATGCTTTTATATGGCTCCACAACACACCCACAAAAAAATACTCAAAGCGCCGCATGGAAAACACTTTCATAAAAATGTCATTCCATTTTAAAATGCAGCTTAACTTTCTCAGATAAAATTCAAATAGAAGAATTCAGTAAGCATACAATAACATGCTTAAAACAGGTACCATCTTAACGAAGTGTCATCTGTCACATTTATATTAAAGGTAATCATTTATTTTGTGACCCATCACCCATCGTCCAGCAGTTTTATTTTATTTCACAACAAATTTACAGTATTTAGTACCTGCTTATAAACATTTTAAAATCAGTGATGCAGTAATGATTAAAGTCAAAGGAAAACCATATATGTTAATTAGAATATTGCATTAAAATTGATCAGGTTATCACTTGGGTGATTTGGTTTAGGTACTGAACTTGTAACCAGATGGTTGCTTGGTCGGTTGCAGTTTCAAAGTGCTTCCCCTGAACTTTTTTTATCAAAGATAGTTGTGTGAAGGGATAAGGTGTAAAACGTCAGGCCATGGAATTCACTCTGGTGAGTGTCTGCTATACAACTCCATAATAAAAGCAATATTACACGTTTTGGCGTATACATTTTTTTTTGTGCCTGTGATGAATTTCGAAACATACCTAAGTGCCTACATTGCAACAATGTTACCAATCCTTTTATTTAAGAAAATGTGCATTCTTGTCCATGCATCTGAGAAACATTAAAGTTATGCCGGTAAAAACATTGAGTGGCTCGAAATGGAGTGGACACAAACGGCAGATTTGCGAAAGGAATGGCAGATCATACAAACATGCTTGATGAGAGATAGGGCAAGGAACGTTGTGTACGAAGCTGTGAAATGTAGCGAGGGCCCTATATGCTGTTTGCTGGTCGTGGATGGTCTGTGCCGTTTAAACGCGTTCCCCCTTCCTGGCTGTGCCACAGTGTAACATGGAGAGTTATTCACCACTCACAACCCCTCTCTTGAACACGCGCACAAAGAGCAAAGAAGTGTTGTGTCCGTTTAATTTAATTGTCTGGCAGTTTTGTGTGTTTTTTTTTTTTTGGTACATCCAGATTTTATTGAATGCCACATTAGTGATTTTTACTGCAACATAACTGCATTTCTTTAGGACGTCTATGAGCTTGAACCTTAATCACGATATACGATATACTATAAAGAATGTGTTATTGTTTAGACTACTCTTTAAAGTACAGCAGGTTCATCATCTCCATAGAAAGAGTCCCTTTAGGCTGACCGTCACTGATACATCTGTACACTCAACGGGCACTGATGGTTTGATGTGACAATGCCCTTGGTCCATGTTGCCTTTTAGGAGTCATGTGACCTGACGGCCCACGAACCAGATTCAAGCAGCCCTCGGTCTGTGACCCTCGGTGCCCACTTTCTTCACTTAATCCTCTGCATTGGTTTAGCCTTTTTCTGGCAACCCGACCTTGGACCCGCCCATAGATATAATCAAGCATGTTTCTTGTACAGTTGACGTCTGCGTCACGCCTAAAGTGACGGCATGCCGTTTTATTTTATCGGGGCCACCTGAGCGCCTCAGTCGGTAAAGGGCTCGCCCGAGCGCACGCCGAGCCCTGGAGAGAACAGCGGCGGCGCAGAATTGGTATAGCGACACTCAGGGGTTTCTCTATGCACTTGTCCTGGCGAGTTCCCAGGCTCCTGCAGGCTGGCAGTCCTGTCGAGGGGGACGTGCTTCTCTTCAAATCAGTACTGAACCCCGCGTCAATGCTGTGAACACTGTAGAGTGTAATAGAAATGGGGGACTCAAAGGTGGATGGCATGGCGGAGACCAGTCAGACTTCCTCACCCTCCCCGTTTATGGTGGCAGGATTGGTAGTCATGATGTGAGATGCAGTAGCTCAATTGGGTGTCCAAGTTGTGGAGGGAAAAACACAAATATATA
>JAOYSI010001501.1:5286-17025 GCA_025775065.1 Hiodon alosoides | reverse complement strand
GGAAGAGGAAACAGTGTGGTGCAGTGCGGGTAAAGGGTAAAAGAAGAGGTAACAGTGGGGTGCAGTGCGGGTAAAGGAAGAGGAAACAGTGTGGTGCAGTGCGGGTAAAGGGTAAAGGAAGAGGAAACAGTGTGGTGCAGTGCGGGTAAAGGGTAAAAGAAGAGGTAACAGTGGGGTGCAGTGCGGGTAAAGGGTAAAAGAAGAGGTAACAGTGTGGTGCAGTGCGGGTAAAGGGGGAAGGGCCCAGACAGCGGGGTGAGTTGGGTACAGAAGGATGACGGAGGGAAAACATGCCTCTTCAGCACACAGTGCCAGGATCAGCTGCTTCAAGGTGGGCCCAAGGGCCTGGTTTTCCCCCTTAAGTTCCTCCAGCTTCTTCTCCAGCACCGAAACTTTGCCCTCCAAGCCCTCAGAGAGCAGAGACACAGACAAGTTACACTCGCAACCTGACAGCACTGCTCCGCTCATTCACATACTGATAAACAATACTGTCCGTTTAGCCTTCGTTGCCCGGACAGACACTGAGAAAATCCCTCCGAGGTACTCACTTTCGGGAGGTCCAAGGTGCCAACCTTGTCTTTGCCGTCGACCAAGATGATGACATCCTGCAACGGGAGAGAGCGTCGCTCAAGACACAACGTCCAAAGGCCAGCACTGATCAGCAGGACAGCACTGATCAGCAGGACAGCACTGGGAGCTAGGTCACTCAAGGGGGCTTTAACGGTTGTGTTCAACAAACAGGCCTTTATGGAAAAGCCCATCTCCATTGCGCTAGGCATGGATTCACTGACCCCCGCCCCACACTCGTACCTTAATGAGCTCAGGAACGTGGCTAGCATCCAGCAGGTTGCGAATTCCTCTGTAGATGTTGACAGGGATTGTGATTTTCTATAGAGGAACCACAACGGTTGCTACATCAGATTTAAAAGGTTTAAACGGATGTAAATATTCCTGCAGGAAACCCAAGACGGGGCAACCAATAACACACCGTGCCACAAAAGAGAAGAAATTCGAACAGAAAAAGGCAGAAAACTCTGTGTGTGTGTGTGTGAGAGAGAGAGAGAGAGAGAGAGAGAGAGAGAGAGAGTAGGCGTTTGAGCGCGGACTCGGTATTTTGAGTGCGTACGCGATGTGTCTGTTTACCATGCGCTTTAGTTGGTGGAAGTATTGTCTCAGCTTCTCTTCCCGGGCCTGCAACTCTGCCTCACTCATCCCGTCCATCAAGTTATAGAGAAAGTAGGACACGGCTTCTGTAACGGAGAACTAGGTGATGCCAACACGCTCGGCACGCAGTGCCAACCCTCGCTGGCGATACACCGTCACTCAACACACACCCTGTCATCCCAGTGCAGGGACGTCAGCCTGACGGCAGCGGAAAACGCTGACAGGATATGGCCGAGGTTCCTCGTTTACTGAGGGGGGGGCGGGGGGGGTTAATCCTTCCCCGACCCAATCCGACGGCCTCGCCAGCCCACGCACCAGCGCTGGGAGACGCGGACCCGCACACTGTTTGTTCAGCACAAACGTGCTCTTGGCTCAGAGCCCCTTGTCAGCCGGTCAGAGGGAGACCGCAGTCTCGGCCACCAGCCGCGGCAGTTCTCCGACGTCCCCCGGATCGGTCACCGATTAACGCAAAGTGACCGTGTCAGCGCAGAGAATCCTCCAGTTACTGAGACTGCCGACACAAGCAGGCAGTGGCACAAACACACACACACACACAGAAATGAGGCTGTACGGAGACGGAGACGGAGACGGAGACGGAGAATAGGGCCAGTGCAGGAGACGCGAGTCCGGAGACCCACACACGCCTAGACTCAGAAGACCACCCAGAACACGGCGACCCCCTACCTGAGGGTTTGGTGTTCCCCTGGCAAAAGCGACTATCCCGGTACAGCAGCTCAGTGATCTGAAACGACAATCACACACTCAGACAAGGAGAACAAAACGCCCATCGCACACACAGTACACACACAGTACACCCACCCACACATCCAGATCAAAGAGAATCCATTCACTCACAACACATACACTCCGCACACTGAGATGACAGTTAATTGTGTGGACTGCTGTACGATGCACAAAAATCACGTCGCAGTGATGCAAAACCGATCTCAGCCACACCTTTCCGTTCCCTGGAGAAAAATGAGTCAATTCTGCGTGATGCAGACAATTTATGTTTATTCCTTTTCAGACGTTGAGCAAAGCCACCGTCACTGAAAAACACCAGGAGAAACCTGGAGGAGACGGCGCCGTCAGAAACTGATAAAGGCTTCATTTACTTTGAGAGAGGTTTGTGATCACTTCTCATTTTTGGGGCTTGCGCACAGATCCCTCAGAAGCAGAGCAGAATGAACAGCACGTCTACATGTGTAAGTGTGAAGACGACAGGGGCCTGTCTCTTCCACATGCCTCAACATCGCGTGAGGGTGGCAAACGATACGTCACGGGGGGGGGGGGGGGGAGGCACTACGCGGAGAAAATGGGAAATTCATCATGTGACATGTGTCTCATCGCACCTGGGACACCAAAAAATGTTCTTTCTGGCATTGCCTCAACTGGATCTCCAAAACCAAAACACAATCATTAATTCTGGAGATACGCACAAACCTGACGGCTTCCCACACCGGAAGAAACACATTTGCCAAAGCATCATTTCCATTAGACCAGATTAGTGCCAACACAGGCCTGGATAACAGGCCTTTGTAAACCCTACAAAACGCTGAAAATGATCTTCGAGATGCTAATATCTTATGACACTGCGATGTTATCTGTGATCTAATTTGGCGGAGGGATGGAGGAGGAGAAAGATACATGGGAAAGTTAAGAGACCGGGCGGACGAGAGCTACAGAAAAGAGAGAGAGAGGGAGATGAAGCCAATGAGACTGAAGATCATTCTCCTGCCAATCAGGGTGAGTGCAGAGGCAGGTGACCTTGCGCTTGGCATGACTCCCACTGTCACAGCCTCTTAGGAAAGTGGCCCACACAGCGGCTCTCTGCATCCGTCCCCCCCCCTCTCCCGTCTACATCGCATCACCACCGTCTACAGCCGCATCACCACCGTCCTCGCACCGCCGGCGTGACAGCTCCCCTCTCTATCTCCCTCTCCCTCCCTCCCTCTCTCACACAAACACTCTCCCCCTCCCTCTCTCACACAAACACACTCTCCCTCTCACAAACACTCTCCCCCTCTTTCTCACACAGTCACTCACTCCCTCTCCCTCACACAATCACTCTCACACACAAACACACACACACACACACACACACACTCTCCCCCTCTCTCTCACACAATCACACTCTCCCTCTCACAAACACTCTCCCTCTCTCTCACACAGTCACTCACTCCCTCCCTCTCCCTCACACAATCACTCTCACACACAAACACACACTCCCTCTCCCTCACACACACACACACACACACACACACACACACACACTCCCTCTTTCACACACAATCCTCTGGCCTTTCTCTACCTCCTCAGTCCTCCCTTCCTCTAACCCACAGACAGTTTTATTAATACTCGATCATACACGCACGTGCACACACACACCATCTTTTAACTCCCTCACTGACACTCGCACGCGTACAGACTGTGCAGTACAGACCCTCACCACCTTAACCTCTACGCGTTACCCCCCTCCCTGCAAGCTCAACTCACAAAAAACTCATGGTGGTGCTTTTTCCCGTTCACCACACACATCCCACATACAAAGTCATATTAGAACCGACATTAGTTGTGTACTGCCATTGTACCAATTAATAAATGCCTTGTTTTTGTCGATAATTTTTCAAGGAAATTACTGGCAAAGCGTTTAAAATTGAGTGTTTAAGATCTCTGGATAAATGGCACACAGAACTGATTACAGTATTTTGAACTGCCACTTGACATACAGACACACAGAACTGTTAAGAACCTCTCTTTATTCTCCAGACGTTCACATTTCAAAATGCAAACTGGAGTTTGAAATATATTTAAAATTCTCCTGTTTGAAAATCAATCCCACATGTGGAGGGGTCTTTAGGGTAAGGCTCAAATGTTCACATTTTCTTTTTCTTAATCATTTCAGTTTTTTAGCATTTTTGGAATTTTTTTTGTTAACGTAGAAACAGTCCCAGGATATTAAAATCACTCATCTAGAAGATAAAGCTGATTATATGATTACACCGTAACAAACATTTTTAATCTACCCCACAGAGGAGCAAACTGACGCAGCACCCAGTTCTCCTTACCTTGGCCAGGCTTTCCACATCGTCCGACCTGCAGGGGGCAGCAGAGAATAAGGAATGAGACAGATCTCCCACACGTCAGGTCCCACACACTCAGTCCCTGGTTGAAATGTACAGAGCCCCCAGAGGACCGAAAATGCCATTGACAAGGGACTCTTACTTTTCCTACTGTCACATTGAAAGTCCAGGACAATAAGGATTAAGAACCATCAGCGGAGACGCAGGGAAGGCGGAACGGAGACGTCGAAACTCGCGGGTTTATCAATGAAAGAGCAGCTAAAATAATATATGGGGGCAGAAATATGGGGGCATTGGTATGAGACAAGTCATCTCGCCGCCATGGACTGGAACACCGGCGTAAACGCGTAGAAACACAGGCAAAACGCACTTCAAACTCATACCATCACCTCTCGTGGGGATAGAACACCCCCCCCCCCGCTACTTAATCATCGTTATAACATCTTTTTATTTTCCGCCCTTGTCAGCTCGTTCGAGAGGGCGAGGGTGCGTGCGTGTGGCAGGAGGTGGGCGCTCAATTTTCTGAATACATTATCCTCTGACCTTGCTCGTGACAGGAACGGGTCATTGAGCAAAGTGACAGGACGCTGCCACCGCCCCCCCCCCCCCCCTCCAACCCGAGTGACAACCCCAATTACCGCCCTGACAACCACGACCCACGTCAACAGCTCTCCGCGTAGGTTTAAGGCAAACAGCGCAAATCTCTGACAGGGGGAGAATCGTTCAGAGGATGGCTGAAGAGATACTTCATTAGGGCTTTTAGGACTGTAATCTGACAAAATGGTGCCCCACCCCACACTGCGGTCATACACCTCCTCTACCCCGGAGGTCTGGGCCCGGGTTTCAAGCTTCTAAGTACCAAACAAAAGGGAGGCTAGCACGCTAACAGCCCTGCTGCCACAGAGCCCCCGCTCTAACCCAGAGGGTCATGGGGACACCGCATTTACAGCTCTATTGCTCTTTCAAAGGTAGGCTCTTCTGGGTCTCACAGAAGAAGCCCAAATGCACCAACGAGCGTCACAGCCAGGCGCCGCTGAATCCGCACGGGGTGGAGAGCTGCCCCGGAGGCCCGTCCCGCCCACAGTCATTTCTCCCGAAAAAACTAGCGACCGAACTGAAAGCACTCAGAACTAAGGTTGGGAAATGGATTTCCCCACAATCGGCATTATATCGACCTCTTCGACGGACTTCACCAGGGTCAACTCGAAAAGTACTCCCTTTCTCCCGGTATTTCTGATTCCCAATTCTCATGGCAATTGTAAAAATGGTCTCAAGTATCTCATGCGCTGGTGGCTCACGGTGGGAAGGGGCATGGAAATACGAATATTCGCTTGTCCCCCCACGTCTGTGCCTGGAGCATGGACCCTTATACATGGGAATTGGAGACGAGGGCATGGGGGTGGTGGAATATTTATGTCAGCCACCGGGGGGCAGTCTGGAGTCTCGAGGGCAGACTGGGCCCATTTGCATTTCTGCCGCTGTGATGGATGAATATGCATGAGATGGGCCAGAGCTGTAGGATCACCAGAGGGTCGCCACTCAGGCGGCACAGAACGGCACACACAGACACTACATGCACACAAACGCTATATTCACACACCACACAGAATAGAACACCTTAACACACATTCAGGATGAATTCCCGATCAGCTCAGACTTCTGTTGGGTTAAAAGAGCAGTAAGGCTTACTTCTTGAAGCCGTGAATCAGGCTCCCGCGGAAAACGGTCATGTCGACGGCAGGGAAGGTGGGCGAGGACACTGCGGAGAGAGACAGACAGACGGACGGGGTCAGGGGGACGTCGGGATTGCGTAACTGCGCATCGCCGCCGCTTGGGCATCCCATCGAACCCGAGGTGCGTGTCTGACGAGGGACACACTCCGCTCTCTTCTGCCACGCCTTTCCCTCACCGTCCCCGGTTCTGCCCATGTTGGGGTAACAGCTGGTTTGAGGATGAACCAGCGAGGAGCAGAGCAAAGAGGTGGGAGGGTGATGGGGGCATTCATTATTTAACATCGCGTTACCAATTTAGCTCCACTTGTTAAACATACACTAATCACTTAAAAAGGTCTGCGATGGTGGGGTTGGAATGTGGCGGAAAGTGCAGTGTACCCAGCACGCACCAGGACAGAAGGAAGTTGGCGTGTCTGTCTAACATACTCACAGAGAGAGAACAGCCTGGAAAGGTTGCCGGCCATAGCCTCTGCACGAACTTCAGACGCCGTGAAACCCTCTGTGTCGACAGCACAACCAGCCTCCTGCGGAGGAGGAAACGGGTTTACACACCCACCAACACAAGGGGCCATACACAAACCAACGCATACACACACCCCAACGCAAGAGCGCTACACACACACACAAACCAACTCGAAGGGGTTACACACACCCCAACGCGAGGGGGCTACACACACACACACACACACACACACACACCAACACAAGGGGCCATACACAAACCAACGCATACACACACCCCAACGCAAGAGCGCTACACACGCACACAAACCAACTCGAAGGGGTTACACACACCCCAACGCGAGGGGGCTACACACACACACACACCCCAACACAAGGGGCCATACACAAACCAACGCATACACACACCCCAACGTGAGGGGGCCACACACACCCCCCAACACAAGGGGCCATACACAAACCAACGCATACACACACCCCAACGTGAGGGGGCCACACACACCCACCAACACAAGGGGCTATACACAAACCAACGCATACACACACCCCAACGCAAGAGCGCTACACACGCACACAAACCAACTCGAAGGGGTCACACACACACACACACACACACACACACACACACACAAATGACCTTGAGTGCCGAGCGAGCACTGTCCAGACTGGAGAAGGAAGGCAGAACATAGCTGGAGTAGGTCTCTACGTCAGGAAGAACGTCCAGTGTCTGCATGCCCCTGAGTACCTCCAGGGTTCCTGTAGAAACACCAATGTTAACACTGAGTGTCGTCACTCACACGCAGGGTTAGGGTCACTCTCCTGGGCACACCTCCGCCAGGCCCAACCTGAGCTTGGTGGGACACTTTAGTGACAGGATACAAACCACTCCCTACAGTGGGGACCTCCCATGTGTTTACTTTAAAGAGAAGACACCGTGTGTGCCATGTGCGTGAGTGTGCATGCACGTTTTCACACCAGCCGTCCATTACAGAATCTCTGGGGCGGGCACAGTAGCCACAGGCAGCCTTGAGTGAGCTGAACCATACATCACACCCAGGCAGGACAGACCGGCGTGCATCATTAACATCGCCTTTACGAAAAACAACCCCCCCCCCCCCCCCGCCCTCAACACGAGGCCGACTGTGGCCGGGCCTCAGGCCAAGCTGAGAATCCCGCTCGCTCTTAACCCCGCTCTCCATCAAAGTGCTGCAGGTCCACCCCAAATCGGCAGCAGCCGCCCGCAGAGCCATGCATATGGAACAGGGTGTGTAGCCGGGGCAACGCAGGGCCTAGAGACACAGCAGTGAAGCTTACCTGACAATACTCCCCCGCCCCCCCTCCGCTCGCTTGGCACAACCCTAACGCTTTTCATCGGCTGAATAAAATATAAGCTTGCTTTTATCCCCTGCGAAAGCCACTGTTTGGACCCAGGGCCCACCAGACGGCGAGCCATCAGGAGGTGAGTGAGAGCATTAGCCAGGTGGAGCGTGCTCAGAAGCACCTGAAGGTCCGGTCCAGTCCACCCCCTCCCTCCCTCCCTCTCTCTCTCTCACTCTCTTTCAATGGACGACTCGATTCATCTCCTCTTACACCTCGATTCATCTCCGCTCCCACGAAATGAAGCATCCTTCAGTCTTCTCAGGTGCTTTCTCCTCAATGGGGACGAGCACTTTCTCTCCCCCTTTTTTTGTGAAAGAAGCACACCTGTTATTCCTGTTAAATAATCAATGACCCACTCCTCATCCAGAGCGGCGCCGATGACAGAGACCCCCCCCGCGCGTGAATGGGCTGAGCTGAATCGCACGCCGAAGACGCGACGCGCAAACGCAGCATGGTCACGTGTTGACCGAGACCCGCGAAGAAATGCAACCTGGGAAAGAAAGTGTCCTACAGAATTCCTACAGCAGGATTTCACACACCTTGATAATCACGGGGGCTCCTTGTTAAACAGAGGCATCTTAATATCCCAATTTAATCCCCCAACGCATTTTCTTTAAAATTTACATGAACCCACATGGTTCAAATCTAATGACATGGATATCTGTATATGTGACTGCCTAGATTGCTAGCGTTGGATAATCGTTGCTTACAATCACACCATCAAACATATTGAAAATTAAGCCACCTAACGGAGTTTCCTAGCCTGCCACAATGATAAGGGGGTCAATTCAAATTTACGATTTTCCGGAAATGGCGACATACAGGAATGTTCCGCGAAAATAAACTTAGAATTATTATTCAAAATAAAATGTTTTAATAATTTTACCTCATACTTATCTGTAGTCACATCGACGCAAAAGCAGGACAAACACTCCCTTTATGTGGCAAATTTAATTAAATTGCTGAATCCATGTTTTTTCAGCGCAACGTTACAGCAGATACAACACCCGGTAGGTCGAACTCAATCATCTGAAAGGAGGCATTGCTTGAAAATACAATATAACCAGCGATATAAGCAGGTTGTCAAAGTTTTGACACCACAGAGACAGGCGATGTCAGAGTAACTGCTGGTGGAGGCTGCATGATGATGATGATGAAACAACCCAGGACCGCCAATTTTACCAAGGCAAGCATAAATTTGTACGAACACAGCCGAGAAATATCCACAAAAATGTCCACTTGCAGAAAAACCTCTCAGCGATTTCAGCTTACCACTAGTGAGTCGTCAGCTATTTAGCCAGCAGCCAGTGCTTACGGAACATTCTGGTTAACGAGCTGGCAACTCTCGCTCGAGTCACGGGTCTGGGAGGCAAAGAGAGGCCCATCGTTTATGCTGGCGAGGAGACCAGAGCTCTCCGTTCCTCACCTTCACGCCTGGACGGGGCCCTTTTCCTCAGGGGGAGATGCACTGAGGCGCGGCCCACATTAGGAGAGAGGCCCCCTGCCTCTGCCTGCTGGGAGACTAGCGTAAAACCCAACGCACCTAAACGCAGGAGCCCCTCTACGGAGGCCCGTCGCGCTCCCTCCCTGTCACAAGTAATCAGAGGGGCGCGAGGCTCAGGGACTAAAATGCTCAGTCCTCCAGGGCTGCCATAACAAACAACATATGCTTCCTGAAGTCGCCCGCTCATATCCACACCTCATCAAGATGCAAAGTTTCCCTAACCCACATCAGCCCCCTCGCCCCCCGCTCCAGTCCGCCCGGCAGTGCCACCTGTGGAAAAATGACAAGGCGCTCAATATTTCATGCGATGCACCGCGGCGCACGTAATCCAAAGTGAATTCCCTCAGAGCGCTGGCATTTACATGAAATCAAGTCACTCCACATCCGTCACATCACCTTCTCCGCTCTGCCCTGCAACACCATTACAAACCCCTCCCCTCCCCCACAAAGAAAGTGTGTGCATTTTTCATGAAAGGTTATATCCGAAGACTGTGGCGGCGGCGGCGAATTGGGGCGGGGGCAAATGTAAGACTGAGAGAAGTTTTTTCTTTTTTGTTTCCGCTAAGCGGCCGAACAAGCAAATGGATGTTGAAGGCAATGGAGCCTGGTATCCGGGCCCCGCGCGTGTGTGCGTGCGTGCGCGTGCGTGCGCGTGTGCGTGCCACCCAGCCTTCAGCAACACAACCACGGAAGACAGGCATCGGGTTCCAGCCAGGGTCACATTCCCCACCGCTTTCACGAAAAAATCTTCACAAAAGGCATCACTGTAGGGAGACCCAAAGGGAAATATTTCAGCAGCCCCAAGACAAGACAAGCCTGAAATCGCGTCTCTCTGAGAAAAGTCGTCTTCCGTGACATCAAAAGGAGATCGGAAAACGCCGCAACGCGGAACGCACAAACCTGAGGTTTCGGCGAAGCTACACGGGCAAAGTCTGCCGTTTCTGCGTTAGTGGCACGTTTAACCACTCTGTGTTCCTTCTCAAAAGTCCAGCAAACGCCCTCTCAAGAGATGCTGGCTAAACTGCCAGTTCAGACAGACCCAGACAGTCTGTCCACTGTTGCGTGATGCCCTGCATTTCAGCCTGAGGGCTGTGAAGGGGGTGTGAGTAAGGGGGGCGGGGGGTGCCCTTTATTCCCCCACTAGGGTATTGGCTCTTAGCCCCCCGACACCCTGACACCAAACCTCCTTAGGGCAGGTCAATGGTCAATGCTCCCTAAGGAGTCCAGAGTTACTATGGGATGACCGTGCACACAAGGGAAAAACATCAATGCATTATAAAGCTTCTCGGATTAAAAACCCCAACGTAGGGCTGCAGTGAAGATTACGGAGTTGCTGAAGTGTCCAACTCATTCTGGAGGCACGTCTTCTCCCCCAAGAGGAGACCCGTTGTGGGGGATCCCATGAGAGGGTTTTTCACCGTCTGCTCATATACACTTCCCTCAGGCCTCTGACCCTCCCCCGTTTGTCCTTGTCAACTAAGGTCTTTTCACCCCCATCAATATTTCACAGGGACTGATGCTGTGAAACTTGGCTCTGTCGGGGGGGGAGGCAAGACCTGGCCGTGGCAGGGGGGGGCAAGACCCGTCACCCCGGGGAGCGTTGGAACCCATACCCTTCCTCCCAGTTCTTCTCTCACACTACGCACCACAGACAGTGGCCGCATGGCTGGCAAGGCACCTGGGAGACCAGCATCAACCCCCTCCCCCCCACCATGTGGAGGACAACCTCGTGCTCGGAGAGGCAAGGCCGTCGGTGACTGGCACGATGGAGTCTCTCCGAACCCCGTCACTCTCAGCGTTCGAGCGCTGTGGTTCCAGCAGATGTGGTTCTTCTGGGGCAGACGGGGCCCACATTAACCACATCTACCGTTACAGTTTGAGGCTGTACGCCAGCAGGGCTATGCCAAGTCCCGGTTTAAAGCAGGTAGAGAGGACTCAAACAACTTCAAATACATTGCCTTGTTCCAAGAAATGATGCTTCTCTGTCCACTTAATAAACTACACCACGCTAGTATAACGTCTACATATGGCAGTAAAATGTACTAGATTCAGCTTGAAATACCTAATGAAAACTGGACCCTCATATGTGCACACAAATTTAGCCTCCACTCCAGTAGTCTAAAACATGATGACCCTGTGCCTGTGCGTTAGATGTCAACGCTGCAGACTAATGACCTACCTTGGACATTCTTGTCTTTCTGATGCTGTACGAGGAGAGGCCAGAAGTAATGTGGTCTCACGGGCAGGCCTTCCTCCTTCATGATCTTCATCAGCTGCACTGCTATACCTGCCAGGGGAGCGGAGAAGGGACCGTTGGAAACCAAGAGGTAAGCAAGACCCCAACCGCAGCTGAGCGGCCCTCAGTTAGGCAGAGACGCCAACCGCAGCTGAGCGGCCCTCAGTTAGGCAGAGA
>JAOYSI010001498.1:6367-17026 GCA_025775065.1 Hiodon alosoides | reverse complement strand
AGCACTGAATACAGGCCATGTGTTTCTGTAGAGTTAGCACTGAATACAGGCCATGTGTTTCTGTAGAGTTAGGGTTACCACTGAATACAGGCCATGTGTTTCTGTAGAGTTAGGGTTACCACTGAATACAGGCCATGTGTTTCTGTAGAGTTACCACTGAATACAGGCCATGTGTTTCTGTAGAGTTAGGGTTACCACTGAATACAGGCCATGTGTTTCTGTAGAGTTAGCACTGAATACAGGCCATGTGTTTCTGTAGAGTTAGGGTTAGCACTGAATACAGGCCATGTGTTTCTGTAGAGTTAGTTTAGGGGGAAAAACTTACAACATTTTGGTTAAAACTTGAGAAACTGCACCGCTATCTCTCTTTAATCAACAGGCACAAATCTGCTAATTGTGCCTGCGAACGTGATAGCCAATCTTACCGTGGTCCATTGAGCATTAATGACAGAAGGGTAGTTTGTAGATGAGGGAAAGGTAATGTGACTCTTTGCTTGGCTCTCCCTTTTACACGCTATCCAGTGTACATCTGACTCTTTACTTAAAAAGTACCAGGTCTGAATCCTGCTTATGGTTTAGCAGCAAAACCCCACCCGGGTCGCAACCTGCAACCTCGTGGTCACAAATCCTGCGTTAACCCGCTGACCACCTACTGCCTGCCAGTGGGGTTTGATCAGGAGTTCTGGTGTAGAGCCTGTGTAGTGCTGGTGGAGCAGTGGCAAACCTGCTTACTCCCTGGGTGTGAAATGTGTTCACCGTGAACGTGTGACAGTTAAGCATTAGGTCCCTAACGGGAAGAGAAAGGCAGATTGTACAGATGCTGATAGGAGCCGACTGCAGTTATCTGTATTGATTAGCATGAGGACTCTGCAGACAACACACTTAAGTGTCCGTGGTTTGTATCGCAGTAGCAGCTAGGTAAAAAAACGATGTGTGTTTGCGTCCACGGAAGTCTGAGTAAGTGCATGTGTAAATCTCTGTGTCTGTATCTGTGTCTGAGTGGGTCTAGATCTAAGTGTCTGTCTGTGTCTGAGTAAGTTTGTGTGTCAAATTCAAGTGACAATAGGCGCAATCAATCAGTATTTATTTGTTTTAGCGCATTTTTACCAACAGAATTTGTACGCTTTTGTTGCATTTTCCAGATAGAATAAGAAAAACTGAAAATCCTTGTGGGAAAACAGGAAATAATTTAAAAATGTCCTAATAGCGGACAGATACAGAATAAAGCAAACAGTGAGGTTGTTTGTGGGAGGTCTGTGTCTGTGGCCACACCCCTTCCTCCCAGCCCAGGGAAATCGCTGGCCAGAGCCACCACCTTACACTTCCTGTTTCTCTCTTCAGCGTTTGACTCTGCAACCCTTTCTGTAATGTCTCTGGGCTCTCCTCCACCCCTCTGTTCCAGTAAGCCGTGGATCATGTCCTCGAGGTCGGTTCTGGCAGGCCCAGATACACTTGTGCTTGATTCCATTAAAGGCTCTCTTGAATAGATTCTCCCACTTCCTTTGTCTTGGTCCCATCCGCACGCAGAGTCTTAACACAGCAGATTTAATAGCTAACAGAAGTGAATGGAAGGGATATATCAATATCATAGCTTAATATCTCTCCATGTCATCTCCATTTCATTTTTAAAAACGCGTAATTGACAATGTGTAATTAATAATGTGATTCATAACATGTAATGAATAATGTATGATTCATAACATGTAATGAATAATGTGTGATTAATAATGGATGATTAATAACATGTAATTAATCATTTGTGATTAATAACGTGTGATTAATTATGTGTAATTAATAACATGTAATTTATTGACAATTCCAAATCATAGGGAGGTTTTAAAGCAATGCAAGGAGCCTCCAATATAGAATCCAGAATATAAACGGAATGCAGTGTGCATACACAAGGGGTGTAAACCCCAGGTCAAACACGTCACTTAAAAGTTTGCCATGCGGGATCTCTTCAGGGTTGTGCAAACTTCAGAATCTGCCTCAAAATGTTGATCTGCTCCCTATTGTGCTGTGAATGCAGAAAGAAAAGGCTGCTGTTTTATTCATTTGTTTGGAAGTGAGCTCAGTGAAGAGACACACGGTTTAAAATAACAGCGGGAAACTCTGGGAAAAGAGAAGGATGTAGAAGAAAACAAAAGGAAAATGTGTGCTGGGAAGGCCGGCTGTTTGTAGTCATTAGGACACCACAAAGGAGAAGATACGGGAGGGCAAACCCAGCTGTTTCCTAGTATGTATTAGTATGTTTCTGAAGCAGTTCACTTTTAGTCCGTTTGTACAGTGCGTTTATTAGTGTAACCCTAACCCCGGACTATGCACAGGGCTGCCTCAGTTCCATCGCTCTCTATAATGAATCTTTTCCCGGACTCTTTGTGTCTACACTAATGTCTCATCCACGGGACTGCCTCATTCCCCGTTGGGTGGGACTGAATGTCTCTTTAAATATAACTGAGACTGAAGGTAACATGTGCCCCCTGCTGGTTTTAAGTGGAACATCCATTGGAACCGTCAGTTGATTAATGTAGCTGCATTAGGTGAACACTAAGTTTGGTTTGGGTTGATTAGGGCTTTCCGTTAGCACAAAATCTGCCAATATAATCTGCTTATATTATTTACACTGCAGTTAAGTCTGGGTTGCTGTTCTGGTTCTGCCGATACTGCAAAATCATTCCAACAGAACCTCCTAGATAAAAAACAGTGTGAAGTATTTGGTATTGGTGACTGGTTTGGTTGTGTTACCACAGTGATGCCCCTTAGGAGACTGGCTAAACAATGGGTCTTTCTCGCTGTCTGGATGAGCGGTACCCAAATGGGCTACTTGGCACACGGCCGCCTCAATATTAACTCTGACTGGGATGGGGGCCAAATATCGATACCTTAAATTTTAAAACTCAAATTTGGCAAGAACCAGCCCCCTTATGAGATTAGTGTCCATTTACATTTACATTTTAGTCATTTAGCAGATCCTCTTATCCTGAGCGACGTACAATAGTGAACAGCGTCAGTATCAATCACTGCCCTTAGCCAGACGGAACCATACTACATTTCCCTGTCCACAGTGCAAACTTCCCTGTCCTCATTTAGTTTTCTTCTGTTCCAGACAGGTCTGTCCGGGTTTTGAGCCGTGGGACCCGCTGAGCAACTAGTCCAGGTGTGGGCGGATCCACATGGCTGAAAACCTGCAGAGCACAGGTACAGAGCACAGGTACAGAAACAGCCCCAGTGTGTGAGGGGGTGCAGAGCGCAGGTACAGAGCACAGGTACAGAAACAGCCCCAGTGTGTGAGGGGGGTGCAGAGCGCAGGTACAGAAACAGCCCCAGTGTGTGAGGGGGTGCAGAGCGCAGGTACAGAAACAGCCCCAGTATGTGAGAGTTAAGGGTTAATAGACAATGTTGCTTTTTAATGCTGCCATTTAAGGGAAAACGCTCGCCTAAAATTCGGGCAGATTCGGTACCAAGAAAGTGAAGGTCACATACAATTTCCTAATCATCTACAAGCCTGTTTATCTGTTCATCGTTGACATAGAGCCTCTGGTTGTGATTAACTTCCAATAACTGTCTTCTCTCTCTTCACAACAGGTCCCCGTGTGTGAGTGTGTTCACCATGGACACGGTGCTGTTGCACCTACTGATCCTGGGAACCACAGTGATGGTGGCAGACGCCTGTCCCAAGTACTGCGTCTGCCAGAACCTGTCCGAGTCGCTGGGCACCCTCTGCCCCGCCAAAGGCCTGCTGTTCGTGCCCTTGGACCTGGACCGTCAGACCGTGGAGCTTAGGCTCGGCGGGAACTTCATCGTCAGGGTAACGCGACTGGACTTTGCCAACATGACGGACCTGGTGGACCTGACGCTATCTCGGAACGCCATCGTCTCTATCCAGCCCTTCTCCTTCGCCGACCTCGAGAACCTGCGCTCGCTGCACCTGGACAGCAATCGGCTGACGGAGATCGGCCCCAACGACCTGCGCGGGCTCGTCAACCTGCAGCACCTCGTCCTCAACAACAACCAGCTAGGTCTGGTCTCTGAGCAGGCCTTTGATGACCTGGCCCCCGCCCTGGAGGACCTAGACCTCTCCTATAACAACCTGCGGGCGCTGCCCTGGGACACGGTGCAGCGGATGGTCAACCTGCATCAGCTTAGCCTGGACCACAACCTGCTGGAATACATCCCCGAGGGAACCTTCTCCAGCCTGGAGCGGTTGGCACGCCTGGACCTTACCTCCAACCGGCTTCGGAAGCTGCCCCCTGACCCCATCTTTGCCCGCGCGCAGGATTCGCTGGCTGCGTTAGCCACCCCCTACGCCCCCCAGCTCTCCCTCAGCTTTGGGGGGAATCCCCTGCACTGCAACTGCGAGGTGCTCTGGCTTCGTCGGCTGGAGAGGGACGACGACCTGGAGACCTGCGCTTCCCCTGCCAGGCTGAAGGGGCGCTACTTCTGGTCCATCGGAGAGCAGGAGTTTGTGTGCGAGCAGCCGCTCATCACCCAGCACACGCACAAGCTGCTGGTGCTGGAGGGGCAAACCGCCAGCCTGAAGTGTACGGCCGTTGGCGACCCCACTCCCACCATCCACTGGGTCGCCCCCGACGAGCGGCTGATGGCCAATTCCTCCCGGGCTGTGGTGCATGACAACGGCACCCTGGACATCCTGATTGCCACCCCCAGGGACCTGGGCACCTTCACCTGCCTGGCGGCCAACGTGGCCGGAGAATCCACAGCCTCTGCCGAGCTGTCTGTGGTTCAGCTGCCCCAGCTCAGTAACGGGACGGACCAGGCCACGCAGCCCAAGACCCGGCTCTCAGACATTACCGGCTCCTCCAGGGCCGGCAAGGGGGAAGCCATGGCCCGGCCTGAGAGGCAGGTGTCGGTGTCCGAAGTGACTGCGGCCTCCGTCATGGTGAAGTGGTCCGTCAGCAAGGTGGCCCCCAAAGTGAAAATGTACCAGTTGCAGTACAACTGTTCAGATGATGAAGTCCTGATATACAGGTAAAGTACAGGTAAACAGATACATAACCAACCCTGTAGTGAGAGTGAAAAATAGTACTGTTCACTTTGGGTGTGGTGAGGGCTGTACCGGCTGCCCTGCTACATTTGAAGGATATCACATACATCGGACTGTCTCTGATAGGTCAGCGATGGCACCAGCGCCCATCGTGGTTGGGCAGGAGATGACAGTCTGCCTTACACACCGATAAAGGTTTGTCTCTGATAGGTCAGCGATGGCAGCAGCATAGCATGGTGAGTTAAGTGCCAGCTGAAAATCATCCATCTTTTTCTCTAAACGAATAGCAATGAAATGTCCCCAGTGTCATGTAAAAGCAGGAGTGTGATTGGACGTCCTGGGTTCATTTCACAGCTAATATCAAGAGTGTGATTGGACGTCCTGGGTTCATTTCGCGGTTAAAAGCAGGAGTGTGATTGGACGTCCTTTGTTCATTTCACGGCTAAAAGCAGGAGTGTGATTGGACGTCCTGGGTTCATTTCACGGTTAAAAGCAGGAGTGTGATTGGACGTCCTGGGTTCATTTCACGGCTGAAAGCAGGTGTGTGATTGGACGTCCTTTGTTCATTTCACGGCTAAAAGCAGGAGTGTGATTGGACGTCCTGGGTTCATTTCACGGCTAAAAGCAGGTGTGTGATTGGACGTCCTGGGTTCTTCCTTGAAGACCCATTGTTGGTCATGAACACTCAACCACAATGTCTGATTGTCTGATCGAGTCAGAAATGTCTACTACAGAAATAGCCAATCAATTCACAGAGTGAATATGTTCACCATTTTCATGTTTGTAGCACAGATCACATGACAGAGTGTGAATGTTTATTTCTGTTGTAATGTGTGTTCCCCTGTTGGAAATAACGCAAACGTATTACGGACTGAGTTTAAATCTTATTAAAACCCTGATCCCATTGAGCTGATGCTGTTTTTACACATGCATTGAGTCTATATAGCGTCATAGTTATATTGTTATTGTCACATTATGTGTGCATGGACAATCACAAATGGGTCCGGTCTAATGGCTATGCAGCCAAATTCAATTTTGCAGTCTATAAGTTGTTATTTTGATTACGCAGTGTGGCCTTTGCATACCGCAGACTGAAAATGAACTTCATTTGACATTCATTAGAAGAATTATTTAAATACATACTGTCAGACATTTTCAGCATAATGACAATAAATCATTTTTAAGAACCAGTGAATTTGTAATGCAATTAACTGGCCTTGTCTCTTATAGTTAAAATATGCAAAACCTAATCAACCAAACAAGCTGTTCCTCACACTTAAGAGAGTCTGTCTTTGTGTACACCCCATTGGGTACCACACACAGATCCACTCTACACCCCACTGGGTACCAGACACAGATCCACTATACTCCCCACTGGGTACCAGACACAGGTCCACTATACTCCCCACTGGGTACCAGACACAGGTCCACTCTACACCCCATTGGGTATCAGACACAGGTCCACTCTACACCCCACTGGGTACCAGACACAGGTCCACTATACTCCCCACTGGGTACCAGACACAGATCCACTATACTCCCCACTGGGTACCAGACACAGATCCACTCTACGCCCCACTGGGTACCAGACACAGATCCACTCTACACCCCACTGGGTACCAGACACAGATCCACTATACTCCCCACTGGGTACCAGACACAGATCCACTATACTCCCCACTGGGTACCAGACACAGGTCCACTATACTCCCCACTGGGTACCAGACACAGATCCACTATACACCCTACTGGGTACCAGACACAGATCCACTATACACCCCACTGGGTACCAGACACAGATCCACTCTACACCCCACTGGATACCAGTATTATCTATACAGGATTGAGACATGATCAACTCATTTCCTCAACCCTCAACAGAAAAAATGGATAGTCAAATTTTAAGAATGAATGACACTTTTAAAGACAGGTGTTTAAAGTAAACAATAAGACATTAAAGTTAAAGTTTTGTCTTTGTAGCCCAAGTGCTTCTGTTGCTCTCTAAGAGGCTGTGGGATGAGTATTTGTATGTGACTGCCTCTGGGAAGCAAATTTTAAATGTTCAGATCATATATCTGTGTCTAGGTACTCTCTCTCAATTAATGTCCTTGTGTAACTGAAACGTTTCAGGTGTTTCTTTACATGCTGTGTTTCGTGAGCAGGGAACCTGCACCAGTGTAATGGGACAGGGAACCTGCACCAGTGTAATGGGACAGGGAACCTGCACCAGTGTAATGGGACATGGAACCTGCACCAGTGTAATGGGACAGGGAACCTGCACCTGTGTAATGGGACAGGGAACCTGCACCTGTGTAATGGGACAGGGAACCTGCACCTGTGTAATGGGACTCAGGACAGACAGGTGGTAGAATTGGTTGTCTTTGCCTGCCTTTGTACTGCATATGCAATATTGACATAACTGGCCTGGGTCTTCACAGCCATCTGCAGGATACTGCAGTGCACAACCTCTGCCATAGGAGGAGAAAGTAATGGAGCGCCCTCTGTAGGGTTCAGGTAGCAATGCAGATTAATGTGACAATGTGTTCCCACGGGCACGTATTCCCGACTGCGTGGAAATTTTTAAATTCAGACGTCAGACAGAAGTGATCAGCTAAGACGAGTCGTCGACAGCGTGTGTAATAAAACAGCGCACTGGAATTTCCACCGCACAGGTCTGCGTCCTGACCAGTCACCGCTGTTCTTTCTGTCTTCCCTGAAGGATGATTCCCGCGTCCAGCAGCGCCTTCCTGGTGACAAACCTGGTGTCCGGGACGCGCTACGACCTGTGCGTGCTGGCAGCCTGGGACGACGCGGCCACCGCCCTCACAGCCACCAGTGTGGTGGGCTGCGCTCACTTCTTCACCCGGGACGACAGCCCACAGTGCCAGGCCTTGCGAGGCCAGTTCCTGGGAGGCACCATGATTCTGGTGGTGGGCGGGGTGATCGTGGCCACCCTGCTGGTCTTCATTGTGGTCCTGATGGTGCGCTACAAAGCGGGCCCAGACGAGCCGCTGATCGATAAGCCCTCCAGTGTTGGCGACACCCACTCGCTGAACAGTGGGCACAGAGCCATCCCCAATGGGTGGCCCCTAACGCAGCCTGGGCCCAAGGTGGCACGGAGGGATGAGGGGGTGACGTTTAAGTGTGGCTCCCTCCAGAGCAGCCTCACCTCCTCCTCTTCCTCCTCCTCCTCCTCCTCCTCCTGCTCCTCACTGCGTGGCCAGAACAGGGGCAGTGGAACGCACGACGCCCTGCTCTCTAGAAAGAGGAGGCCATCTCACTCCAAAGCACGGCCTGGGTTGGACCACCTCCTCGGGGCCATAACCTCACTGGAGCTCCGGGGCTATGGCCGGGACCCGGGCCCCTCGGCCGCGCCCGCGGTTGCCACGGAGCCCGCCTCCGACAGGGAGCCGCTGCTCGGCCACATGGCGAACCCCCGGCCTGGCCGGCTGCTGACACTGCCCCCGGAGAGCAGGGCCACCAGGAGCCACTCCTTTGACATGGGGGACATGACTACTGCTGGTGGTGACACTGCCTCGGGCCTGCGACCCCCGGCACAGCGGCTCGCTGGAGTGTGGACCCGAAGCCTGTCCGTAAGCGGGATGCTGCTGGCGCAGGACGGGGATCTGAGCAGGAGCCAGGGGTCCCTGGAGGGCTCAGAATGGGTTCTGGAGAGCACCGTCTGAGGAGGGCCAGATTTGAAATGATCCTCGCTGCCTGAGCAGCACAAACTGCGTCCAGTATGGGAGGAGGGCGAGAGAGAAAAAACATGTTTCAAAAGCTGTTGTGACCTCCCTCCATACTACACATCTATACGGCCCCCGAGTCCATACTGTGTCATTGCCAATCTTCTGGTCACGCGGCCAAATGTCGAGAAGGTGAGTTATCCATGCCCTGTCTGGGCTGTTCGTCTTGCAATCGGTAGCTTGCAAGGGACAAACCCCTTTGGTTGTGTGGGGGTCAAGAGGAGCCAGAGGGCTCCAGGTAACTGCTCCTCAGATACCGTTCCTTAAATATTTGAAAAAGCCACAATTGAACTTCCCAATGGGGAACACTCAGACTCAGTGTTCCTGCAGCATGAGCGGAGGATTAGTGACGAGGTGCACATTTGTGGAGAATAATTATTTTGAAGGAGCGGAGGATTAGAGACGAGCATTGAGGAACAGAAGGCAGTGCAGGACTGTTCTGGGGAAGCCAAGAATCAGAGATGGGACGGAATAGGGAATGCTGCATCGCTGAGAGGCTCCAAGGACCACGAACCGATGGAGAGATGAGCTGGAGCTCGGGGAAAAAATCTTTTTAAAAGCCTAACAAACTTTAATTCTTTAATGCAGGTCAATCGCACTGAAGTTCCTTCTGCTGAGAGGATCTGGATCTGAAGGTCATAAGAGTTCATACATTTTATATCCATTTTTTCTACTTGGCTCTCCTCAACCATAACGTTCCTTAAAGTTCATGCCAAACAAGCCTAATTTATTTTACATTTTAAATTGGTTAAATACATTGTGACAGTGACATTATACAGAGAAAGTGAACTGCTCATACATGGAAAGTATAGCCGAATTAAGCCCTTTATTGGCATTGTTTTGAAGGGGTCCCAACTTGGACATTTGGGCTCACACAACCAGTTACTCACTTACGGACCTACTTCAGCTTAATTTAATGGCAGACATTCTAAGCAAACTTACAACTGCCACGACGGCAAGTACCCCACCTCTTCAACCTCTAATACTTAAACTTTCTGTTTTTGCCTGCTTTGTAGGTGTGTGTATGTGTCCAATTCCCCGGCTTATAGAGTCATCTTCTGAGTTTTACTCCCGGAGTTACCTTTCAGTGTTTTCATGACAGAAAACCGAGCCATCTACCAACTCATGTCGGAGAGGAAAATTCCACTCTGTCCTGCACTCGTCCTTTCGCTCAGAACTTCTCCCCCTCACTGCTTTTCAGGACTAAAGAACTGGGTCTTCTGTGTAAAACTTGTGTGTGAGAATGTACAACAGAGGCACCTGTGCTTGTGTCATGTCGAAACACGGTGTGCACATTCTCACCTGATGTATAGAACCTTACTGTGGTCAAATCTTCTTCTTTTTGTTTTGTTTTGTTACAAGAAAACATAAATATCAAGACTTTCTAAGAATGTTGTGTTGGTGGGGTTTTTTCAACGTGATTTTGATGTTTCATTTAGGTTTGGTGGCTTAGCGTAGGTGTGCTAGCAGAAGCAAGATGAATAACAATAGTTTGATGTTGAAGTAACAATACCCTGATGACTAACAATGTCAAAACGAGTAACAATACCCTGATTACTAACAATATAAAAACGAGTAACAATACCCTGATGACTAACAATATCAAAACGAGTAACAATACCCTGATGACTAACAATATCAAAACGAGTAACAATACCCTGATGACTAACGATATCAAAACGAGTAACAATACCCTGATGACTAACAATATCAAAACGAGTAACAATATCCTGATTAGTAACGATAGCAGGAGGAGTAATAATATCCTGATTAGTAACGATAGCAGGAGGAGTAATAATACCCTGATTAGTAACGATAGCAGGAGGAGTAACAATATCCTGATTAGTAACGATAGCAGGAGGAGTAATAATACCCTGATTAGTAACGATAGCAGGAGGAGTAACAATA
>JAOYSI010001497.1:0-17026 GCA_025775065.1 Hiodon alosoides | reverse complement strand
ATAAAAAACTTAAACGTAAGTAGGCAAGTTTTGACTTGATTCGAGTTTCGAGTTATTGTTCTTATAAGTACACAATATTTTATGGAAGTGCCATGATGTTAAATGCGGTTCCAAAGCACTATTTTCCAGTGAGGCAGTCTTCTTTCTCAGTTTTGCCGAATAATTGAGAAGTTAGACGCTTCATGTGTCCTCTTGAAAATGAACACAGTGTGTTTCTTGCCGGCTCTCTGTTCTTGCCGAAGACAACGAATGCAGTATGATTTAACCAAATCCGGTAAAAGGAAAATGAGAACAGAACACCAACTCGGTCTGAAGGTCACTTTAATTTGAAACCAACTGCGGCTATTTGAGTAAGCGTGAGACACGCATAACACTAGACTTATTTAAAAGAAAGTACAACTGCCGGGCACCCACGCTCATTCACACTAATGCACTAAATGATACATAAATGATCGCAAAATAAAACATTTTTGGTTTATATATAGCCAAGGTTAACCACTTAAGTTCCAATTCAACACATTTTGGGATTTCTGATACATCTTAAATGATCTAAAGGCAGCCAGCATGACTGCATCAGAAACAATAGTAAACTCCAAGAATTCTCTAATATCGAGTACTCATCCCACCCTACTATATCCAACATGATGGTCTCGCAAACTAATAAAACTTCTTTATAAATATTCTTAGTCATTACTGAGTCATTTTGACTCCACGTGACGGACTTTAAATTCCGAGACTGATTCAAGATTAAGGCTAAACAATACAGTAAGGACGGTTAAATGATAATGCAATTATAGTGAGAAATTCTGTTAAATATCTGAGGGAAAAAACAATCTAATTATCAGAATTATCAGATTATCAGACAAATGCAGTTATTGTTGCAGGTCATGCTTAATTCGAGTCATCATATCAGATGAGGTCAATATGTTTCCAAACGCCAACACTGATTGTGTGATTTGCTTTAATACAACACGATAATACAATTTATTCCAAAACAATATTCCACTTCTGTTGATGTATAGATTTTAATGAACCACAAAATAAGAACACCCCCAAAACCACATCCTTGGACAAAACCCTAACCATATAGTTGCAGTCACCATATCCTAGGCCATCAATATATTAGATTCCAATTTGCCATTCTAAGTGGCTAGACGGGAAGGAGGAGGAGGGTGGGGGTAAACCATAAGCTTACAGTCAACAGGCACTCCAGTCTTTTTTCAGTGTTGCATGCTCAGCAATCAGAGCCCACATCTGCAAGGTATTTAGGCATGTTTTTACTTTGACAATGGTGAGTCGGACCAATGAGAACGCGGTGAAGCCCCTAGGAACCGTCAGTGGGAACGGAGGCAGAGAGTCACAAGAGGAACAGAGAAAAGGGCCAAAGGAAGCTGGTGAGCATTTCCCCCCAAAAAATACACATAACAAACTACCTTCTGAAAAAAATAATAAAACTACAGTGACATAAAATGTGAACCTGATATCTGGGCGACAGACGTAGCAACCTCACAAGGTGCCTGCATCAGTGGCACAATTCCTCGGCACAGGCATTGACACAAATAAACGCTACTGAATACTTTAATTTAGGTGCCACAAAAGGGTTTTTTAAAACACACATGTATTATAACAGGCCAAACTGTCCTCTTCATTTCCCCTACAGAAAAAAATAGGGTCCTATCAGTAAGACTACTGGATCTTAAATCACAATAAATGTCCCCCAAAGAGACTTTTCAATTCTTATATCAAACAAGTATAAATAATTGACGTGCTGAAGATGTGATTTGATAATGACAGGGAGAACAGAATTACCAATTTAAGAGTTCATTCGTATTTGTAATAAAGCCTAGCATCATAATGCTGACCATCTTGCTAGAAAGGCCTTCACTTTGAACAACAGGCCCAAGTTAGCAAGAGCAGTGGGCAGCCAAAGTGGCCTTGTTTCAGCCCAAAGAAAACGCAGTGCAAGGGGTGGCGAGTTGGCAAAGACAGGCATTCCATTCCACTCTATGGCAACAAAAGCGTGGATTAAAATGGAAAAGCCATCCATGGAAAAAGTGTGTGCCAGCAAAACCAGAACATGGCAACAAGGGATTATACCAGACCGAACTAGACAAAGGTAGCAGTGACAAAACAAGACTGACAAACAATTATATCCAGACCAAAATTAGGGTTGGGGGAAAAATCATACAAGCAGAGCACTGAACGCGAGAGCTGTTTTGTCTTACTGTCACCAGAACAACCTCTGGCCTGAGAAGAGGATACTGAATCGTGACAATTACCGGGCATCTGGTAGGGTTGCAGTGAGTGCTGAAGGCTTTATAAATGATCAGGTCAGCACTAACACCCAAATTGTGAGACTAGCCAATAGTCTTGAAACCCCGTTTGACTGCTGGAACAATCTGCTTTCCTGTGGTTGTGTTAACTGTGACCGCTTACCTCGCCCCCCCCGTTTGTTTTGTTTTGTTTTGTTTTTTACCAGAAACAAAACAAAATTAATGAGGAATAAAGAGGAGCATGTCATTGGTCAATAGTGAACTGTTGAATTAAGAGGAATCAGGAATTAAGAGAAAAATGAAGGTTGAAAGTGCATTTAATTCATTACACTTACAAAAACAAACCCCAAAAGAACTATAACAATATAAAATTCAAGCCCATTCCCTTAAACTGTTTGGTTCTGCTTGCAAACATGGATTACAATGACAAAATCAATTGCTTTCCACTTTGAATCAATCAGAACCTGACAATCCCTTTTCTTTATTGCTGGCTTTTCGAATAGGATCCTGGACAAACAGAGAAGGGTTGGACACGTGAACAGAATTTGCGACAGGATTTCACGTTCACCTAATGCTGAACCACGAAGCAGCAGTCAATCACGTGAGAACATACTCATTTTCAAAGTGAGCAATATCACACTAAACAGCACTAGGAATATGGGAAGAAACATTAGGCTATAAAAGATTTAAGTGCTACATTGTGGTGGTGCTGGGGGTTGGGGGGGGAGGGGGGGTGACACCAGTGAAAAGAAAAATTTGATTGGCTCACAAAACCAGACAATTAACTTTGGTAGTGTAACAACAAACATTAAAGCAAATAAAACACTTTTTGGACCCACTTCTCATTAACCACATACAATGCAGTTATTGCCAAAAAAACTTTGATATTAAAGCAAATCAACAGTGCAGATAAAGGACATTTTTACACAGAATATTAACATGTTGTGAAGAACAAAAACAAGTGTTCTTTAGAAAACAAAAGAAAATAAGACCCATATCACGTCACAGAAATAATCTAGCTGCTGAGTCGGTAAACATTCACGCTCTTCCGCCCTTTCATTATAAATCACTGTTCCTACCTTTAAAAAGCTAGTCTGCATCACACTTAAACGGGTTAAAATGACTCATTCCACAACCGTATTCTGATGTGGGAGCCTGATACAGGGGGGGCTTTCCTGAACCACCTGGAACTGTGGCGGCTCAGTGAGCACAGGTCCGACTGCAGGTCAGCACGAGCAGCGGGTCAACATGCCGACTGATGCCCCTGATCTCAGCTGCCTCCCCAAACCAAACCGGTTCCTCCAGCGGCAAGGCCTATAGCGTCCGCTACTGACAGACGGCGGTGCTGGCAACGGGTTGGCCCCGGGGGAAGAGAGCCCTTGGCTCATGCCCACGCCACATCGGAGTTGATAAAGAAGCCTTTCGGAGCGGGCAGTGGGCAAATGGCAATGCGGATTAGATATGTTCTTTAGCTGTTTAAAGTGCATTATACACAATGAAGATGGGCGATTTCCACTGATTTTGGTCCCCATTTCCTTCCACAAAGGGGCGATTAACTCTTCAGTTTTAAAGACAGTTCCCTCTCTTTTTTGAGGTGGTCACAGTCTTTCTTGCTGCAGGGCCGAAACAAAGTGTCATGTTACAGATCGATTTTCCTCTTTTCGCTTTGCAGCAAAGTATTCCTGGTAGCCGGCCAGATGCAAAGTGAGGGCCTCAACATCGCCAGGTCGCAGAGACGTTTCAGCAGGGAACAGTCAGTCACTGAGCATTCAAAGTGAGGGCCTCAACATCGCCAGGTCACAGAGACATTTCAGCAGGGAACAGCCAGTCACAGAGACATTTCAGCAGGGAACAGCCAGTCCCTGAGCATTCTTCAGCCCAAGCACCCACAGGAATGATGGCGGTGGTGACAGTAAAAATTTACACCAATACTTAAATAAAACCGCAAAAAAATAGCCGGTTTAATTATATTACACACAAGTTTTGATAGCAACATTACCTATTTATTCCTATAGCCTTAATAAATCCACGCAACCGGTATTTGGAGAGAGCCGAACGCAAGTTCATTTTTTCCTGCTCATGCAAGTACCTGGTAGTTTTTAATTATCGTTTTACGTTTTTAATTAATTAAATCTCCATGGTGTGGGTGATTAATTGAAGATTTTTTTTTCTCCCCAGGTCCAGTTCCAATAAAATTATTGTTTAAAAGGAGGATCTGAGGATGTGTGTTCATCTCCCCTTCACTGCATGTTACAGAAGGGTGGTTAACTCTTAGGCTGTAAAATCTGAGCAAGGAAAACCAAGACGATTTCCCTTTTAGAGAGGAAGGGGAGCCCCCCCTCAGTACAGCTTGGCATTCCCTCCCCCACAGCATTATAGGATTTCCTCCACGCCGTGTGCAAAGATCATGACAAGGCCAGGCTCCAGGATCATGTCCTCGCCCATGTGCTGGTTCTCACAGGCCATCACCACCACCGCCTGCTTGCCAGGGATACGCTTGGCCACGTAGTTCTCGTAGTAGCGGCGGTTCATCTGCCGCGTTTCCAGTGTGGCCAGGCCCTGCGGCCAGTTGCGCTCATGGGCGTTCTCGATCAGGTCGTTGACGATTGACAGGGGGCAGCCGCTGTCGACAAGCGAGCGCTTTATCACCGCCTGGAGGACCGCGTCGGGGGTGGAGATCATCCCCCCCCAGCGGGTCACCCGGGCCGGCTGCAGTGAGTTCACCCACCTGGATGAGAGACAAGGGAGATGGCTTCTCAGAACAGGCCTCAACTAATATTAGACGCGATGACTCACAGAAAAGGAGAGGCTGGTGTACAGCGCTCCATGGCACAGAGGAGATAACACACTCACTCCAGAATCTCGTTGTACTCTATCGTCTCCTCCAGGTTCTGCAGGTTGGGGTTCGCACTGCGTATGGCCCTCATGTAGGCCTTCAGGAGCTGAATGTCCCGTTTCTGTCACACAAAACATTTTACACACTTCGTTAAAAAAAATACCAAAACATATTCATAAAAGTTCAATGGAACATGCAGTTCAAACATTGCTACACACGCTAGAGTTTTTTTGTTTTCACTTACACATTAAGCTGTAAAAACGCCCCTAAGACATCATCTCATATTCCCTGGCAGAGAAGGTCAGTGAACTGGGAGGCTTATATTAGTGAGATTCCACACTTTAAAGACTTTGAGGGGTTACAGAGGGGAATGGCTGCCTGTCTGTTCCCAGGTCAGTAGTCATTGCACTCGTAGTACGCCATACAAGGGCTCGTGTGAGTATTTCATGATATTAAATCTGGCAACTCACCCTTTGTTTTAAATACATAACATTGCCCTGTATCTACACTCTCTTCCACATGTGTCTCTCTTTACTGGTCACTGCCCCCTATCTCAGACCCTGACTAAGTGCTGTAGCATCACAAACATCTCATATCGACTCCACTTCTGCCAGTGAAGTTATTAATAAGACTACTTCACTTACTTTGGAATCTATCCCTAGGGACTCCGGCCCTCTCTTTCTTTCCTCTTTTCTTTTTCTTTCTTAACCAACCAGTCCCACCAATCTTTTAAAACCCGGGGAAGGACCTACTGTGCTCAGCAATTTTCGACCCGTATCAACATAGCCTTTTTTGGCCAAAACATGTTGTGGCAACACAGCTGCAGAATTACTAAAACAAATCCAAAATCGGGTTTCCGGACCCGTCACAGCCCCAGTCAGGGCAGGTCATTAATAACATACTAATGGGTGCAGATGTGATAGAAGAATTGTCCATTTCTTATGATTTGATTTCAGTACAGCAACTGATACAGTCAATCAAGACATTTTACTCAGCAGAATGAAGCACATGCTTAGCCTTTTTGGCATGGTAATAGTCCTAGCTCTGCTACCGTCATTCAATGAGTTCACTTGTTTTATGTGTTTTTACTTCTGCATTGTTAGGGGCTTTGAGCTCTTGCCATAATTAAAAATGCTATTATTATGATGCACACACACAACAGCGTTAATGTCTCGGCCTCAAGTGTTTTGGCAGTAAACACTGAAAAACTTACATAGGAAACGAGGAGTCATTCACTACTTTTAAGAGGCATTCTTATACAGTGATGTATCAATCATGTTTTATATGTAATATTTCTGGGTGATGCGACTGCATTTAATACTCAGGACCTGGTTTCATTAAACTGCGTCCGTTAGCTCTGTGACGATGTGTTAGCTTCACTGAGTGGTACTGGAGATTAAACTCATTGACAGAGGAATTCTGAGGCTAGCAAGTGAAGTGTTGTTCCACAGTTGTGTTGTAGCACGCCGTAACTCGGCAAACAAGGCCGCTTTGCATATGCAACTGCTAATGGCATTGAAGGGGGAGGTTTTGTTTTGGTGTTAGTAGATCACATGTTAAATACTCACGATAAGAGAGTGTTAATTGACCCAGCTGCACACATTTTCCTAGCCAAGCTGGTCCTCTTGTTCACACAGGCCCGCATGTCAAAACAGGATTCTAACTCTGTGTGCACCCGCGCACCCCGTCAGCGTGTTTGAGGATTTAGTTTGGCCGCCTGCGCGTCAGACCTGCTCCGCCAGCTGGTGCTTGTGCTCGGCGGCGGCCTTCTCCAGCTCGGCGATCCGGCTCTGCTGCTGCAGCACCACGCTGCGCAGATGCTTGGTGCAGTTGTGGCTGGGCAGCTCGTCTTTGGGCATCTCAAGCCTGGAAAAGACCACAGCTAATACAAAATGTATACATGTTTTTTAAACCACACAAAAAACTTGACCTACGGTGTCAGTGACAAGGATCCAAAAGTCATCAATTCCCCTTTCATAAGATTTTTCTTCTTTATGTCAGCAATTCATCCAACGGAAGCACAACGCGACAGCATTAATAAGCTTCGACTGATACATTCAACCATACTAGTACACGTTGAGAGGATAATCGCATCTATCAATATAAAATGGGTATGAAACATGAACAGCCTTATTACTGTGAGCCTTATTACCCCAGGGCTCAGTAAAACCCTGCAGCCAAACAATCCCTTGGCACTCCTTGTTACATTAAATGAACTGGGTTTAAAAATGAGATGGTCTGGCACGCACTGTGTCGATAGCAATGCAGCCCCATTAACCCCCCCGTACCAAACACACAGCGCACACACACACACACACAACCCAAACCCAAGATTACAGTCATCCAGCTCACTCACCCACAGCCCTCCTCGCACGTGACTGGCCTCTTGGGGTTGTGCTCGCAGTCCTTGAGGTGAGACTGCAGCTGGTCCAGCCGCAGCACGGCCTTGCAGCCGAACCCCGCGTTGTCGCAGGTTATCTGCAGCTTGGACAGCATGTTGCGCATGATGCGGGGCACAGGCCGCAGGTGGGCCAGCGTGACCACACTGCGGTCCACGGGGCAGATTTGCTGCTGGGAGAACCACTGGGTGATGCAGGCGTTGCAGAAGGCATGTTCACAGTGAGGGGCCTGCGAGAGGGAGGACACGCTCGTCAGCAGGGCAGGAAGGTGAGGATGATCCCCACCTATCAGAGCCAGCCCCGCCTACAGAGTGCAGCCTTCTGCCTTCCACAGCTCAGCTAATTTTAAACGTCTCTCCTGCAGCTACAAGCTGCGGTCACAGAATACCATTCGAGAACACTCAACTACAGGAAAGCTCAAATGACGTCAGCCTTCTGGAGAAACCAGAGCCCGGGCGACTGCCAGGGGACAGCACCAATGTCAGGTCGTAATTATGCCTACGCAGGAAAAAGAGCCAGCGCTAACAAAATTCCATACTCCACTCAGCACCTTCATTTGCCGCCGCGGCTCATGATGAAACCCAAGGGAATGAAAAGCCCCAGCCTTCCTTTCTTTACGAGCCTTTAAAAAGGCCATGCCTTCCTCCTCACCATGACTGATATTCAGAGAACATATGCTATTATTTTTTAGATCACAATTTAGCACATTAGTAAAAATGGTGGGGACAAAACAAAGCTTATTTTCATGGTCACCATTCATCATTAATCCATGGGAGTGCCCTGCTCTGCTTCCTGTTCTTCAGGTGTTATGCTAGAGGTGCACAGTTATCCTTTTGACACACCACAGTCAGATGGTTTCAAATATTGTGGTTATTGTACATGCATCTGCAGGAAGTTGAGTGTACAATCTCCTTCGCATCAGTTTCCATCACAGCCTTCAGAAAAAAAAAAAACCAACCTCTTTCCCCAACTTACAAAGCTTGCCAAGAAGCCTGAGAAATAAATTCCAAGGACACTGGGAAAAGAAAGCCTGGGCCCTGAACACCAAGGACACTGGGAAAAGAGGAGCCTGGGCCCTGAACACCAAGGACACTGGGAAAAGAGGAGCCTGGGCCCTGAACACCATGGACACTGGGAAAAGAAGAGCCTGGGCCCTGAACACCAAGGAAACTGGGCAAAGAAGAGCCTGGGCCCTGAACACCAAGGAGACATTAAAAAATTTTCCAAGACATGGCTCAATTATACACGCACATCAACCATGGCCATTATAAGATAGGATAAATTCTGAATTTCATTTAATTTTAAGTTGCTCAGCATACACTTATCTACAATTACATTGTTCACACAATATCCATGTATTGGTTATTTACTAAAGCAATTCAGTACTGTGTTACTGGAAAAAAACAGCAGTTCCCCTTATTGCAACCTAGTGGTCCAATAGAATTTATTCAACTGATTTTTTATTCATTTTATTTTTTAGAATTCTAAAACAGCACAGGCCTCTTAGCAGGTAGGGTGCTAGAAGAATGCTGCAGAGTTCAGTTCTGAATGCATCCTACATAGCAACACAGGCACCCCTGCACCACCCTGAATCACTCCCACAGTCTCCACAAAGGGACGCCATTCAGCATATACGGCAATGGAAACTTCATTTTACAAAAACACAAATGCTATACTGAAGCTCTTCCATCATAACCAGAGTCAAAATATGTTGTCAATTTGATTAACAAATGTGTGCTTACCAGTAGACACATGATACACGCACAGAAAGTCATTATCTTACAACATTTGCATTTGTTTAAATTATCAGATGAATTTCCTAGGCTTCTCAAACGGCAACGGAGTATTCCATCATCAGTAGCATTTGTCTCACAGGAGCCAGCTCACCTGCACAGGCTCTTCCAGGACTCCACTGCAGATGGGACACAGCAGGTCCTCGTCCACCTCGCCCTGGAAACGGGTAACGTCGTAGCCCATGGCACATCACGGGGTCCGCTCAAATCTGCGGCGGATTCCCAGCCACACAGAAACCAGCTTTAAGAGTGTCCTCCCTGTTCCTGGCCTACATTGGAGACCACACGGTTACGAGCACTACCACACTGAAGTGCATATTCAAATCAACAGCTCTGATGTCACCGGTACTCAGATGAAAGGAGATGACGAGGGAAATAAGGTTAACACTTCCAGGGATCCAGCGTTACACCGATGTTAGATCTGCAACACATGCATTGATGCAGGCCTGATCTCGTATGTAAGGACTGAAGCAAAGGCTAATGAGTGAAGCAAGCTGACAGAGGCAGATCTTTCTGTAGGACAAGCCAATTAAACCATTCATGAAGGCTGCATTACTGATAGAGGACTTCATTTGGTGTTTGCGTGTGAAATCTGCTACCACCACTGCTGAACTACACACATAGGAGTGAATAAAACAACCTCAATGTACATAAGTTATCCTCTACTGGTTTTCATAGTACTCTTATGATAAATAAATGTTGAAGCCCAAAACACCCGAGCTCCACACCAACAATCAATCTGTGAACAATCAAAACCGTAAATATTTTGACAGACATTCCAGGGTGGCACGCTCAAAGCACACATTGCTTTCATGTGGTCATGTTAAAGGAATGGGCCAAGGACACAGAGGTTTCAATAATTATTGCGAGGAAATCCTCTATTGAGACTGTACCCCATTATTGAGACTGTAATGGGAGATTATTCCTCCCGAACGCCAAGGGTCAACTATTGTGCGTTTGCAAAAATTGCTACGAATGAGCTGCAGCAAAAAATGACCCGATAAAAATGTTCAGGTCCGGAACCATCCATTTTTTGAGACAGCTTGTCAAATTCAAGGGGAGGCAATAATGAAAAGGCCCCTCAGCATTACAACTGGTTTAATATACAATTACCGGTAGAAATTTACCATCAAGTATATTGTATAGCTGCAGAAGCATATTTAACCAGTCCATCAGTTTACCGATATTATTGGTAAATATGTCCTAAAGTGACATCGCAGCAAAAGGAAAAAAAGTAACCATGAAGCAATCATATCTAAATAGGGTTCATATCTATATTTTGTTATGGCCAATTTGTTTATGCTGGAGGCAGCTGACGCAATGATGTTAATCGCAAAATAACAGATTCGTAAAATAAGTTCCGAAATTGTATTTGTTCAGAAATGATGGAAGAAAAATTTTGATAAACAAATTACCCAGACTTTATTTTCTCAGCTGATGTAGCCTGGTACCAGGTATGCGTATTCTTTAAAGTCCAAAACGTTGTGGCCACAGGAGGAATCCTGATATTAGTACTTTCCTAGGCTTCTTCCTCATCAGAAACACACATACAATTGGCTTCTGTTCTCAGTTGGTAAACATTTAGGCTCAAACTGATAGGGTGGTACTCCAGCCATTGTAATTTTTTTTTGATTGTAAAACTGATTAAATAAACCGTTTGTGTCATTTACAAAGTGTATCTCCAGGTAACATAGAAATGTGCCTGTTTCCTTTGTAATGGACACTTCCTGCACTTCTTATCATTATCAATTCCAGAGTGCTTCGAAGGACATTTAAAAACGTTGGAGCCAGCAAGACAAAGGGATGTTATATAAACACTTCAATATACCATACCAAGCCAAATTAATAATACCATTTGACTTGAGGACAAATTAACATTAAGACCCAATATGGAAATTATTACAGAATCCCTTTTAAAAAAGCTTCACAGTAACAAATATACTTCTCATTTTCTTTAAATCATTCAATACAGAACAAAACAGAATCCTAATGCCACCCAAAAAGAAAACAATACCCTGTTAACTACCGCAAATCACGATCGTCAATCACGATTATTTCAGGCCAGGGAAGCGTTTTTTGCTTCCCGTTAAAAAAGGGAATCTTACAAATATGCATAGTAGTATATACAATATTTTTAAGCATCATAACATTGCATTAAAGTTGTAGATACCACGGTGCTTAGCTGAGCTGAAACATATACCATAAAATAATTTTATATTGAGAATTCATTGTGATTAGTTAACAATTTGTTAAAATATTCAAACTGATAGAAAAATATTTAGTTTTTAAATATTATGAAGAAATTTGTAACAACTCATGACAGAAAATGGTAAAAAGATTTCATTTATTTAATGTAAATAAAAATGTTAAATAAGCTTGCAAACCAGATACTTTTATATATAATATATGTATGATGTTTTTGACTCAGCACAGTATCAACATCCACATACAAACTCATAACAGTTCCCTTTCACTGCACGTTAACATTAAATACACCTTGCTTCATATAAATCACACAAGTGACAAGTTAATTTTTTACTAAGGGCTTAGTTTAATTTTGTTTTCATCCTTTCATTCAACAGTTACCTCCATGAGACCTGGCCATGCCTGCAGCATGGCCTCCGTGTTGCTGTAAAGGAAGTCAGGTTGGAAAAACAGTCCTTAAGACTGTATTTCACACTTGCCGAGAGTATACCACCCCCTCTCAACTACGTGAGGGAATCCATAGTATGGCGATTAAATCATAGCTTAAAATACCTATACCTAACAAAAACAATCCAAATGGTATCATAATGTGGAAGACAAGCAGTCACTTAAATTAAAACAATCTAAAGATGCCATCAATCGGCTACCAAGGTTAACTACATCCATTCATGAGATTAGACTAAACTAGCATCCATTCTAGTTCAAACAATGTTAAGTAACATCTGGCCATGTCCTTGGCAGCGCAAAACTGGTTTGATAAACTCCATCTTGAGGTGGTCTATTGAGATACTGTTTGCCATCTGAGTTAATATACTTCTACTTTCCATATGAACACTGATAAATATCTTGCCAGAATCAATGCAACACAAAATCTATGGAAAAAACTGAAGAGTGCCTGAGTTTCAAACCCTCAGGAGACTCAATCTAAAATACCCCCTGAAACCAGAGTTAATACTAGGATTAATTCAAAACTCCGAAGCACCAACAAACCCTGACAGATGCCAGTTGCTTCTTTAGTCATTAGAATGGTTTTGATGTTAACCCAAACATGATCCTAAAAGGTCTTTATACTGATGTCAAACTTGAGCTACAGCATTTGAAGGGATTATGAATGTTACAGGAGTCAAAGACCATCCACTCCAACTAACAACCAGTTTAACTGATTGCACTCTGATGTGCTATGAAAGAAAGATGGGATCATTCCGCTAGGGTAAAAAAAAGGTCCCATCTTTATTGATTTTATTGAGAAAGATTTGTTGTCAGGTGAGAGTTTAATTACCCAAATAATAAATGAGTTGCTTGGTTGGATGACAATCTCCTAAAAAACAGGAAATGTAAAAAAAAAACAAAAAAACCACATTTTTTAAAACTATAGGAGTTCGTTAATTTAGCTTTTGGGTGGCACAGAACAGGATTCGCCTGGAAGCGAATGTGCACCGACACTTATCGAGCATCACAAAGAGGCGTGTAGTTCGCTCCACGCATATTTACGAATAAGTTATTTAAGAAAAGAAATGAATGAGGCGGAAAATCCAACACGAGAGAGGGGTTAACCCTGTGCAGAAATGGAGACAAAAGGGCACAGGGAACCTTAGAAATGAAACGCATAAAAAAAAAAGAGGCCTCGAGATTTACCCAAATAAGCTTGAAGACATTGACAGCTTGGCTTTATCTGCGTGTACAAGCAGGAGAGGAAGAATGTCTTTACCTCACTCACACACGACTCTTTGCTCTCCAGGATGGCATAATATCCATTTTCCCCAGGCCATTCAAAAGGATCAACTCTCCATAGCTGGGGAAAAAACAGAGGGTAAAATTGGTTATAACTTATGAATAGGTATATGTGGCTGACAATGGCTAACTACTAACTGGTTAAAGCTGGTTGAAAAGACGGCATCCAATGCATAATTAGGACACCTTAAGTATGCAGCTGAATTCTCTTCAAAAAAACTGACGGTGAAAAATACAAAATAATAATAATAATTATATATAACTATAACACCACCCAAAAACTGTAACCTTGGAGTTTCTAAATATCTTTCAGCCTTCCCAACGCAACCCTCTGCCATCTTAACACAGCGCATAATGAAAGATATATACGGATGACATACTTACAATCAAAATCTCTTTTTTCAAGAAGATTTGTTTATTTTAATCGGCTTTCCTATAAGCACTTCCCAATGCAATGAAACAAGACTCGACTAATTTATCAAAACACAGGAATTGTGCTTGATGCCAAGAAGCAACACCCTAATAATTACTTTTGATTTATCCAATCAGACCGAACAGATGAAACATAATTTGCATGGAAAGGGCTGCCAGCCTGAATAGTGGTGTATATCAGATTTGAGTGGCAACTACTGTCCCCATCGCCTGGTGACCTAATTTCAGTGTAGGAAAACGGGCAGTGAGAAGAGATGAGGGTCATCATGGATTAAAAAAAACGACACACACACAGAGACACACAGACAAAGATACCTACATCATCATGGCGGGAACCACCATTAAAATATTGTAGGGTTGGCTGAGCACACACTGTTGGTGAACAACAGTGTGTCACTGTTCATCCGGAAATTCGTTTACCACACATTTTTCTTTGGGCAAAATACATTTTTATCACAACTGAATACATTGAATGAATATAGCAATGAATATACACACGCTGGCTGTCCAGAATAAGGCCAATCCATATTCCAAGATGGAATATCTTTTCCAATATCAGAAAATATCATTAGATTTCAAACATCTATGAATTTCAAATGACATTTTATTGCCAGTCACACCACGACATAGCTTAGTAGTAACTTCAGTACCTTAAATGTTACCAGATGACCTACAGACCACACGGTGGGAAGGAACCGGAACGAACACACACACACACACACACACACACACACACACACACACACACACACACACACACACACACACACACACACACAACCCCTTGTGTTTCTATGTATCAACAGTGCAGTTGATACATAGAAACAAAAGTATTAGTCACGATACAGAATACGCTACACCTACCCATAGCCTAACTGTAAAAACGCACAACGACCCTGTTGTCAGCTCACTAGCTAATGCTCTCGGGTAACTTTGCAAATACGTTAACTACCTATTCAACGTCACTAACTACCGAGGTACCAACTTGGCACTATAAACAGTTCAGGTAAACGTTATAAACCAACCATTTACATTTTTAAAATACATCAATTCATGTCTGTCTTTTTTCCCAGTGTGTTATAACACATGAACGCGTATTTGTGTTTTTAACAACAATTAGCTACAGCTAGTTTAAGACATGGCTATCTAGGTCAAAACAAGAATGAAATTACCATCAAAAGAATGGTTTGAATACCTAAAACGTGTGCCTAAAAAAATTATGGTGAAAAATTTTCCCAAAAAAATTATATATAAACCTGGGCCTCAGGTTTTTCACCACCGAAAATCTTTAACCTTGGCTTTTCCTAATATATTCCAACCCGCCCAGTGCAACCCTCTGCCGTTTTAACGCGGAACAGCACATTCATGTTAGCTAACTGGCTAACGAAAAAAATAACTTAAGGAACACACAGATGCCGAACCTTTTCTCAAATAAACACAATGCGTTATCGTAACAAATACGGAAATACATATGTCAATACCTGATTTAATCGCTGCGAGTCACATGTAAACTTCTCTCTTATTCCTCTATATTAAGATTATAGCAAACAAATGTGTTAGCCTACCCTCTCACTCCGCTACTGTCAGGCTATGAAGTCCAGCCCACGCGCCTGCTGCTACGCAAACCGGAGTGAAAAGATTGACGGTGCCTCCAACCACCCAATACGTACAAATTCTTCAAACCAACTAAATGAAAATGTTACACCGTTTTAATGCAATTGGACCATATTAAATCATACTCGTGCCCTATCCCTAGGCAAGAACAGAAAACAGTACTATGTATTCGAGTGTAAGGTGAACTTAGTGTACGTCTTATAATTGGCTCGAACATATCTTTTTCATTTTTTTTTTCCAATTTAACGAGCAGTCAGTCAGTTAATTTCGGATTAAGCAGCACTGGTCGTATAAAAACATACGCGAAGTGAGCAATTCAGTGTTGTGTGGGTTTGAAATATTTGCATACCAACCTGTTTGATTACATATTTGGTCATTACTAAATAGCATTCTGATCAAGGACTGATATTAAGAGGGTCCTGAGCACGAATGTCTTTGGAGGCCCCCCCAAACTCATACGAAGTTCGCACACACGAAACTAAAAACGACACTATAAATCACGTATTGGATCGATGCCATGCTAGGTAAGAGGAAACAGAGTTGTCACTCAAAATTTTCAAACAGCAACTTTAATTTGATTGGACAAAATTTACATATCAGAATGCTTTCATTGGTTTAACAAAAAACATTCATTGTTTTTGAAATATAACAATGCTAGTGGCCTACCATTTCCTTCCAGCATAATTTCTGCACAATTTTCCTGGTGTTAGGCAATTGATATTGCCTAAATGTTGTAAAAATTATATAATGTGCATTTATATCAAGTTAATATCAAGTAAAATATTAAAAGTTATATTTACATTGTCATTTAGTAATTTGTTTTATCCAAAGTGACTTCCAAGTGTAGCTGAGAACAATCATAGCAAACTAACCACACCTACAAAATAGCTCTTAACACCAATAATAATAATCAATTTATATTATTGATTATTATTGGCTCGCAATCATGGAAATATCTAATATAAATATACCGTAATATATCATATTAAATACATAATACAAAATAGACGTATTATCTAACACACGCTTGTAGTTAGAGGCCCTGGTATTGGTTGTGGCTGGACCGAGGGGCCCCTCTAAAGGTTGTGGAGGGACCCTGGTATAGGTTGTAGAGGAGGGGCGTTAGTATGGTTTGTGAAGAAGTCCTGGTAAGAATTGAGGTGGAGCCAAGGGGCGCTGGTATGAGTTGTGGAAGGACCCTGGTAAGGGTTGAGGTGGACCTGGGGGCGCTTGGCATGAGTTGTGGAAGGGCCCTGGTAAGGGTTGAGGTGTAGAAAGTGCACTCATGGGGCCTCATTGTATCAGGAGCCTCGGGGTGCCTTTTAGCCTGAGGCTCCTAATGGTCAGAGCTCCCTGGGCCCAGGCCCCATTTGCCAGGTCGATAATCCGGCCCTGATTCTGATGGATCCAAATGTAAGAACTGCTGTCTAAACGTGCTACAAAAGTGTTGCAGTCGTTAAAATACTTCATGCTTTTTGTGACCTATTTCACTTAAAGTATATATACTACCAGAAAAATATACTGCCAGAAGAAAATTATGGTTTAAGAGCAAAGTACAGTCATGTGTCAGTCGGCCGTGTGTTAAAGCTATATAGAGTGCAAAAAGAATGAAAGTGGTAGGCCTGGATAGTTGTTGGCAATGAACCCATTTCTGTTCTTTTTATCCTTCTGAACCCAGAAATACGATTGGATGTAATTATTGGGATGCCAGCCCCTAATATTTAAAAAATTTAAAAGATATAT
>JAOYSI010001496.1:0-17026 GCA_025775065.1 Hiodon alosoides | reverse complement strand
CCCCCCCCCCCCCCCCCCCCCCCCCCCCCCCCCCCCCCCCCCCCCCCCCCCCCCCCCCCCCCCCCCCCCCCTCTGTATCACCAGGGCCTTTTTGATAGGCTGGTGTCCCTGACGGAGCAAGCCCGGAAGGCCTACAGGGACATGGTTTCGGCACTGGAGCAGGAGCAGGCAGAGGAGGCCTTGAGGCACGCCAGGAAGCTCCCACACCACATGGGCCACTCCCGAAACCCCTCTGCAGCCAGTGCCATCTCCTTCTGCAGTGTGGTCTCGGAGCCCATCTCGGAGGTGAACGAGAGGGAGTACGGTAAGGCCATCAGTGCTAACTATTGGGTCGTAGTCCTATTTGATGCACATGCACGTTCCTGTCAATCATTCTCTCTTTCTTTCTTCTCAGAGACAAACTGGAGGAACATGGTGGAGCCTTCCGATGGCCAGGAGGCTGAGGAGAGCCCGGATACGAGGGAGGCGAGTGCCGGACCACCGCTGACACTGACCTCTGCAGTTCTCCGGGACAGCCCTGGGAACCTGGGTGGGGACCTGGAGGAGAGGAGACCAGACGACTCACTGGAGAAAGTGTCCCAGCAGATCCCAGAGACCGGCTTCCTGGACGGCCGGCACCGAGACCCCCCCAGCTCCTTCATCAACAGTGCCACCAGCACGCTGGTGCCAGACATGCTGGAGGAAGACGAGGAGGACGAGAATGAGGAGGAGGTGCCCGCTCTCAGCAGGATCGAGTCCTGGGTCTCCGAGACGCTGGAGAACTTGCAACTGGGCAAGGCTCAGGACAGCAGCGAGGATGAAGAGGAGGGTAGGCACAATGAGGAGGAAGAGCTGGACTCCATAGAGCTGATAGGACCCACCCTAGCCCTCAAAGACCAACAGCTGGAGGTCCAAAGTTTTTCGTGTTGACAGGCTGCCCTGATATGCGCGCACACACACATGCGCACATAAATGCACATACACACACGCGTACATACACAGACACGTGTAAAAATGTACATAAACAAGCATGCACAAACACGCACACATGCCTCCCTTAAGTGTGACTGTTTACAGAGACAAGGGACATCTCTAGAGTTCTGCGCCACACACCTACACATCCTTCACACACCTACACATCCTCACACCCACACCCCAACAGGAAAAGAAAGGAATGCTGATTGGTCATACAAGAGACAATCACAGTTTTGTCATGCTTTTATTGTGATTTTTATAAGTGATTTTAAATATCTTACAGCAATGTGAGATTTAAAGATAATTACAAGTAAACCAGTCAGTTTTAGGCACTGTAAATTCAATAAAGAAATTAATTATTGAAACAAATACCAATAGAAATAGAAGGCCAAGAAGATTAAGTATGCTCATTTTCTTTTTTGAATAGTTCAAAACAATGCCATCTATATTTTTCTTTAAAGCTAGCTAGATTGATAGAGTAAGCCCTGTTTAAAGTCTTTGATAATTCTATGTAAAGAAAATGGACATACAAATTAATTTAATTTAAATTAAATTACTGACAAATTTTATTTTATTGGAAATGTATTTCATTATTAATTTACATTATTATTCATAACAATGCTGGTTGAGAATATGAAAAGTATTTTTTATTTAGAATAGAATATAATTCCTTTTATTGTCATTGCACAACTGTGCAATGAAATTCAGTGCCTCTCAGTGGTACACACGTACATGGAAACATACATACAACAGATACAGACAAACGGGCTTTAAAATAAATTAATAAATACAAAAATATAAAAATATCTTGCCATTAATTAATTGCACAACCTGTTACTTATAATCAGATAGTTTCTGTCTCCCTGTTAATTGGAGTTCAGTCCTATGATGGCATTCGGATAAAAACGGTTCAGGAGTCTGGAGGTGCGTGTCTTAAGAGACCGATAGCGCCTTCCAGAGGGTAGTAGAGTGAAGAGGTGATTCCCGGGGTGAGAAGAGACCTTTATAATGTTGCTGGCCTGATGTAAACATCTGGTTCGGTAAATGCCCTCAAGTGAAGGCAACTGTGAGCCGGTAATTATCTGTGCTGAGTTGATAACTCTCAGCAGAGCTTTTTTCTCGGCCTCAGTGAAACCAGCATACCACACCAGGATGCCATAGGTTAATATGCTTTCGACAGAGCAGTGGTAAAGGTTCACAAGCAACTGCTGGGACAGATTGGTTTTCCTCAGTGTCCTCAAGAAGTTTAGCTGCTGCTGTGCCTTCTTCACCATAGATGTTGTGTTTACAGTCCATTTGAGGTCTTGGGAGATGTGTATGCCAATAAATTTAAAGGTGGTCACCCTCTCCACCATTTCTCCCCCGATGTACAGAGGGTGGTCAGGTTCCTCTTTCTGTTTTCTGAAATTAATAACAAGCTCCTTATCTTGGAGGTGTTAAGTGCCAGGTTGTTATTGGTACACCATTCAGAAAGTTCAGAAACCTCCTCCCTGTAGGCAGACTCATCCCCATTGAATATTAGCCCCACCACAGTGGTGTCGTCTGCGAACTTAATTATTGTATTTGTGCTATGGGTTGGTGTGCAGTCGTGAGTGTAGAGTGAGTAAAAGAGAGGGCTCAGCACGCAACCTTGTGGCGCTCCAGTGCCGAGTGTCAGAGTGGAGGAGTAATGGGTCCCCAGCCTGACAGTTTGTTCAGTTTGTTAAAAAATCCTTAATCCATACGCATACGTGGTCACTGACACCCAGGTTGAGCGGCTTGGTTACCATTCTGCTGGAGATGATTGTATTAAATGCAGAACTTAAGTCCACAAACAGCATCATCACAGATATTCCCGGGTGCTCCAGATGAGTCATCACAGTGTGGAGAGCTGTGTTGATGACTTCATCTGTTGACCTGTTGGCTCTATATGGAAACTGATGTTGATCTAGAGCGGGAGAAAGTGGTGATTTGATGCGTCTCAGAACTAGCCTCTCAAAACACTCTCTATTTTCAATAAGTCTTCCTAAAAATATAAATCTGTATTAAATAGGAACTAAACATGGGATATGTGGCTTTAGGTCTGTGTTTGTGCAGTTCTTGTTGTGTCTGGCTTGGTTTAAACTCATCTCACTCATGCTTTGGCTTTGGAGTGTCTGTATAATAGAATTTACGCAAATCAGTTTGGTTTGTGGAGCCTTTACTGTGCTCAACATTTAACAAATGAAATCGTCTACTAACTAAATTGCCAGGATAATTTAGGACAACAGATTTTATTGTAATAAGTGGGTGAAAAACTGATTTGTAACACGTTGGTAAATAAGAAGTATTTGGGATATCTGTTGCGAGTGTGTCAGGGATTTGTCCCAACCCCTCTTTGCGTTTTCAAGAATAAAATCACTCTGCGCTCCATAAGTGATATTACACTTTCCTTGTTACCGACGTGAAATCCCGCTTTTTTATAGCAATGATTTTCTTTATTTTAATTGCTCTCTCGTGGAATTTTGGATAAAAAAAATAAAAATTCTAAAACATACATATATATATATATAAGGAATTATTTCAATTGTAAAACATAAGCACGTCATGTTATGCAACAGTTGTAAAGAGTGTTCTAGAACATGTTTACGTTTTGTAAGTGCTTTTCCTAATATTTTTCACGTTATATTTTGAAATACGTGAATTTTTAAAAATCAGGTAACTTTAATGTACTTCTCTCTAACGATTTGACCATCCTGTTGTCAAAACCACTATGTGATGTGATGCAATTGATGTTATTAATATCTGCTGTTTTTGTATTTTTACATAATTTATATCATTTTAAAGAATAAATGTGAGCCTATGTTTATGTGGCTTTGTAGATCCCCAGTGGTTCTCAATCCTGGTTCAGGACTTGCATAATCAACCTATTGTGACAGATCTTACGTTGTTTGTAGATGGTTCGTGTTTTAGAGATGAAAAAGGGTAACAGGGGGAATGTGTCTGATGGCAGCACTAGTGGCAGAGGAGCCTGGTCCCACAGGGGACCTGAGCTCTCTCATTGTGGCACAGGCTAAGGCCAGCATGTATGAAATCAGTGTGTGGGTGAAAAGGGGAGCTGTGAAGGTGCAGGATGGTCCCCACAAAGGGTTGTGGAGGGGACCTGCAGGACATTTTGTAGCGCCCACAGCATTAATTCATACCTTTATTAAGGATGCACATGGTCAGGACCATTGCGCAAGGGAGGACGTGATAAAACAAATTCAGAATGCATGGCCTTATCTGGCAAGTATGGTGGACAAAGCATTGAATGAATGTGAGATATGTGCAGCTTATAATAACCCTGAACGGGTTCAGAACAAAAGATACATGTTTGTGGTAGTAGACAGGTTCAATAGATGGGTAGAAGTGATGCCTACAAACGGTCCAGATGCCAAATCAGTGGCAAACATTTTGTGTAAAGAAGTGTTTCAGAGGTTTGGAATTCCAGACAAAATCTGTTCAAATAATGGACCGCATTTAGTGACTGAAATAATGAAGGTGGTGACCAAAATGTTGGGAGTAAGGCGAAGATCTGGGTGTGTATATCACAGTCACAGTCACCCATAGTTACTGGGAATTGTGGAAAGGGCTAATGGCAGCCTTAAAGCGAAAAATAGCTAAGATATGTGCAGATGGTAAAATCAATTGGGTGGAATCATTACCACTAGCATTGATGAGCATGAAAATGCAAACTAACAGAAGCACGAGTCTAACACCGATTAGAGGAATTAGAGCAGCCAGTGGAATAAGAAGGGAATCACCTATTTTAAAGGAAGATTGAGTAGAACATGGGAATTGATATGCCATGATTTAAAGGAAGACAGGAGAACAGGTAAAATAGTGGAAACTAATTTTAAGAGTCGATCGAGTTGTCAAAGTTTCTCTTCATTTTCTACAACTTATAGATCAGGGGAGTTAAAGGACCTTTTGGGGGTAGAGAAGAGTGAGTGGTTTTGGGAAAGAAACAAAGCCAAAGCAAGGGGAGTCTGGTGCTTGAGCAAACATAATCATTCCCAGTACAAACCGTTTGAACCCGGTATAAATTTGGACTCAGACTCAGATTAAGGGAGAAGATGAGGGTGATGAATGGGTCAATGGGAAGCGTGGCATCAGGGGTTTTGTTAGTATGGACAGGAATATGTTTAGCTGCAACAGTTTCATTTAGCAACTCAAGCCTCAGTCCAATGAAAAAGGAGACCACACCAGCCCGGAACTAAGGAATAATAAAAGGCGAAAAGCAGGTTCCTAACATTCCGAGCATGTTTGCACAGCTGGTAAAAAAGCGACGCTAATAGCGGCAGGTGTAACTCCAACCACACCAACTCCACCCATTGACTCAGATAAAGAGACTATACTGGATCAGAAGGAAGCTCGGCAACTGCCGACGTTAAATGGGATACACACACCACAGTGGTCGAAAAACACGATTTATCAATGGTTGAACTACTCGGCATTGCAAGTGAGCAAAGAAACAAGTATAATGTGTTATAATACTGATGCAAGAAGGAGGCCTCAAGTGAGACCATTAACATTTACACAGGCAGGATGTTCAAGAAGCAGATCAGAGAGGCGAGACGAAGAGCCAGTATGTTCTTTGTTGTGTACACTTTATTAAATGTAGAAGGGGGCAAGATGGCCGATTGTTTGACGGGTATGTTAGAACTAAACACGGGATTAAGCTGATAGGGCTAAGCATATGTTGGAAGGATGGATTGGTTTGAATAGATGAGATGGAGAAGCCATTTGGGGTGCTGCTGGCAGTGTCAATCTCTGACGATGTTGAGTTCCCATTTTGCATTGCACGAGGGGTAGAGATAGAACACTTAATAGATCAGTGCCAGAAGGGGTTTGAGACTAATATTGCACATCATTATATTAGGTGTTGGACATGGGATAAGAAAGGTAATCAGACATGTTCTACCACAGAGGCAGCACTAATTAATTGTGAAGAAGTAATAATAAATTATGGATATATGTCAGATGTCAAATACATATCCAACTGCAAAAGGGTGGTCATGGTGGGATTGGATAAACATTTCTACATGGAAGACGGCTCTGATTAAGATAGGGATGGTTGTAGGGCTAATACTAATGATGTTAATGTTGACCTCGTGTTGTGTGATTCCACTGATTCAATCCATGATTAAACAGATGAATGGACCACAGTGAATGGACAATTTCCTGTCAGAACTGATGGAGAGTATGGTGTTATTAATGGAGAGAAGTGTTGCCACCACGGGTGATGGAGAAACAGTAGATGTGGGAGAAGAAGATGATGAAAGTGGAGGAACAGCAACAGCAGCTGAGGAGGAGATAAAAAATGAGAAAACCAGATGGAATGATCACTGCGACAGAAGGAGAGGCAGATCACTTTTCCCTCTACGGTGGGAAAAACACCTGGGTTGAAGACATATGCCACCTACACTGATTACACACACACACAAAGAATGAAGAGGACACATGCTTACAGGAACCAAAGTGTTCCCTTACTTATGGCAGACAGTTAAATACATACACATAGACTTTATATTCTCTGCCGTAAAGGCCAGCAAGGGGACAAATTAAAGCAGGCCTCAGCAACGCTATTTACACCTGGCCCAGCGGGTAGGGGGCATTCTGGATAACGGCAGTAGGGTATAACGGCTTACTGATGGTGTTAATGACGCGGCAGGAAGTCCAGTTAAGGGGCCTGCTGAGTTGTCTAAACAGCAGTGACTCACTGGGACCTGACTGAACATGTTTTCGATGCAATTCAGTTAATCAATTAATTTTATAATGCGTATGTTACAGGCATATTATTGTGATTAATACAAGATTGATTGAGTTATTGTGTAACCGTATAATGGCTGTATACAATGGTAAGGGCAAGGAGCATGGGGTGGCTTTTACCCACTCCAAGTCAAAAAGGGAGGGGATGTTTTCTGCACCATGTTCTGTTCTGCTGTCTGACTTCCCTCTGAGCGATAGTCATCATCTTGATGATCACAAATGCCTATGATAGCGACTTACTGCCAGGCTGGATGGACAGTTGGAGGTGTGACTATTAAGTCACAAAGGGGGGAAAATGTGGAAGGAAATTATAATAAAGCAGAGTATATGCAATGTGTATTCTCTAATAGCAATATTAAAATATTACTCAAGAATATAGCCACTTATTATAAGACACTTATATATAATGTAACTAGTCACATAGCACAAATGATCAGATTAGATTAGTACAGAGTACAGATGTGCTAGAATCTCATAATGAAGTAGTAGATAAAGTATGCAAGGTAACTAATTATTTTCATAAGGCTAAGAGAAGTGCAGAAAATAACGGTGTTATAGATCAGTGGAGACTGGCCAAGTGTAGGGAGAAACAAGAAGATAATTGTGTACTGGCAAGGGAACGTGAAGGCCGACAGATGTGAAACACAGTCAAGCAAGTTTAGGAGAAGAAAAAATGGTGTATGAAAATAACTGGGTGATAACGGGGTAAGTTGGAAGGAGGGGTCAGGAAGTGGGCTCTATATTAGGAGGGGCCGAAAGACAACATAAAAAGGATGCACATAGATGCAAAGTCAGTCTTTGTCTTTTTCTGTTACTCTGTCTTGTCTTTTCTTTTCTTTTTCTCTGTTGTCTTGTCTTGTCGTTGTCTTGTCTTTTTGTTTGTCATGTCTGTCTGTCTGTGTGTCAATCTTCGTCATTGTCATTGGTGTTTGAACTGTTGTACGCAGGACCCGCCCGGTTTGTTGTTTGCCTTGGATCCAAAGCAATAGACCTATTAAATCAGACCTGAATTACCTGAATCAGAATGAATTGATTGTTTTAATTGTGTAGTGAAATTATGAAAGTGTGGTAGGGACACTTAGCCTACTGGCCCAGGCTGAAGTCAGAAATTAGAAAAATTCAACGTATTAGCATTAGAGCTAATCAATGTATTTATTTTCCTTCCCTATGCAACAGCAATTATTTTAATCTAATTTAAAGACATACTTTTGATGTAGAGCAAACTAATAACAAATTAACATTCCCAGTTCAATGGAAAATCCTAAATACATTCATTATTTGAAATTTCTGATATCTTACTGAGCATTCAATGTAGCTGGTAAGTTGGATCCTTCAGCTGGTATCAGTCTTTAAAAAAAAAAATGTTTTTAATTTTTTGTTAAGATCACAAATACATTAAATATATATGGACAAAACTGTCCATACTAGGGGTACATGTACATACAATAAAAAAATAAAAAAACATTAACAAACAAAAAATTAAAATTAAGAGAGTAAAGCAACTCCAAAATACTGTATCATCGGTCTAAATAAATTTATCAAACACATAATTAGTCTTAATTGCCTTCTTATTCTTAAGGTCTTTGATTGCGGTGCCATATTGATGCAGTTCCTGGTAAAAATGTCCAAAATGTGGTTTGGAGTCCACCCACTTCTTCTTGTGAATTTTCCCATCAATAAAATTAACTGTACAAAAAAAAAAAATACATTTTTTCTTCTCATTACTTTCAAAACATATAAGAATGTCTTTATCCTGAAATTGAATTGTTTGGCCAGTTTTCCTTCTTATATAACTCTGAATATCCATCCAAAACATTCTACTATACATACAGTGATAAAACAAATGACAGATTGTTTCTTCTTATAGTTCACAGAATAAGGAAGAATAATCAATATTAATTCTAAATCTCTCTAATGTTTTTTTAGCTGGATATATTCGATGCAAGATTTTAAAGGTAACCTCTTTCACTTTTTTGTTTAGACAAAATTTATCACCAATTAGCCAAGTTTTCTGCCAATCAATTTCTCCATAAAGTGAACTCCAAAACAGCTTGTATGCAATTCCTAATGTATTTATTTGAGAATTTATTCTTGGTATTGTCAACATCCCCAAGGAACATACTACGATTAAATGAATCGATCATTGAGACCTCGAATGTTGAACCTCTAAGAAGCTGCAGGACACTTCTTGGTACAGCATCCACAACCCTTGCATATTCTTTTGGCACAACTGGTAACCTGAATTCAGAGATGAATTAATTATACGTTAATAACTGTCCATCAGCATTAACAAGTTGTTTAACCAATACAATACCACTGTCAACCCATTTCTCATAATATAATGATTTATTTTTATATTGAATAATCTTTTTATACCAAATGTAGTAATTAGCTGGCAAAAAATTGTTTGTAAATCAGTTTCCAGGCCAGCAGAGCTTGTTTATGAAGCTGGTGTCAGTCTTAGTTCAAATGCCCTTCCCTCGAGACAAATAATTAAGTGACGGTATTAAACCAGCACTCCCACTAGGTCTTCGAAAAAGACTTGCCACGTGGGTTTGTTAAGCAAATTCTAGGAGCAGAGGGGCAGGGAGTCAATTCAATGTCTGCCATTATGGGGAGGTGCTTCCCACTGGATCCTGCTTTTCTTCTCCTGGGTGATGTTTCTAAATTGCCTCTCTCTAAGAATGAATATAGACTGTGGCTGGCAAGTATGACTGCTGCCAAAAAAATGATTGTGCAGCGCTGGCTCATCCTCATCAACTCTCCTTGATGCACTGGCTGCGGGTGTTTTTAGATATTGTTTTCTTGGAGATGTCCGCAGCCAGAATCAATGGTGCTAAAGCTTCAACTCTGTTGATGTGAAGGGACTTGGCAACCGCAATTAAGCATTTACTGTTGTAATCGGTATTCACTACTAATTTCCTTGTTTTCAACCCATGTAACAGGGGGGTGGGGAATATTTGTTCTTTTCTTTCATTGTTTTTGCTAATGTCTTTCTGTTCACTTTGTTTAAAGAACATTTCACTAAAAACTTACTTACAAAAAAAAAAAAAGTCTAAGATCAGGGAAAGTACTCAGAAGCGCAAAGCAAGGTGAATGGAGTCCTCAAACACCAAGAAGCGGAAACAACAGTGGTGTTGGCAACACGTTATGCTAAATCTATTAAGATATTTATTTTGTTATGGAAAAACACTGAAAGGGATTTTACTCAATTTTTCTTGTGCAAATTATGATGTTGGAAAAAAGATTTTATCATTATAATTTATCATTCTACCTCAGATTTGTGAAAGTGATCCACTGTTTGGCAAGTGTTTGTCATCTTCTGACCATAAAGAATAGTTTAAAACCACAGTTAACCGTCTGGTTTCTTCGACTTTCACTCAGGAGCAAAAATCCGATTTTAAATTGAAATAAATAATGATTTGACATTTATCGTTATAATTATCGATATCGACTAATATACATTTTTTATCGTGATAACATTATTTAGCCATATCGCCCAGCCCTATGTTATACCATTAGTTACCACTCACAAAGAGACATTAACTTCAGTCATAAGTATATATATATATATATATATAGGAATTAACTATTCTGTTTAAGTACTGCCGTTTCTCATCAATCGTTTGATTCAGACTACAGTTACCATCATGCCTCAACAACGAGGGACCTGCTAATGCTAATGTGTGACTTTCTTTTTAGCGACGAGCCCCCAGGGGAGTACATCACCAACGGAGTACTGGTGGTGAGAGCTTTATGGTCATGATTTAAAAACATGGCTCATTCTCCTCAATGAAAACGATCCGACAGAAACCTGAATCCCTGACGATATTCAAGGCCTGGACCTGGCAGATTTAAAACCATGTGTCAGCGAGAAGACCTTTAATTTTAGTTGCGCTGCACATGTTTACTGTTGAATAATTTAATTCTCTGTAAATTCTGTCAATGGACGCTTCATTTTTGACCATATATTCTCTATTCAAATAGGAGTTGACAGCGAATTGCAGCAATAAAAAAAAAAAAACTTTTTGAATAAGTTGAATAAATGATTAATAGCAGTAATAAAATTGAAATGCGACTTGAATGCACGGACGTTGTCGTGACCGTATTACAGCAAAGGACCTGGTTGTGAAGCTTGACGGGGCGTATGAGGAGGAACAGGTTTCAAACCCCGCCTCTGGAGTGCCCTAGCCACTGCGCTTCTTCATCATCCTTGACCTGGAGACAGAGCTGGTGGTGAAACGCACTTCACTTCAGGTGCACCTCTCCTGCTCTGATCCCCAGACGGCTTGACCTTCAGCATTTTACTATCTGTTATAAGATATTCACCGTGATTGAATACATTTTTTCCTGAGACTCATGGTAGTTTTAAACCTTGTTTTAAAACTCCCCCAGGCAACTCCTCTGAGCGTGATTATGTTATGTTGCTGGAATGTGTAAATGCAATATGTCACTGCAGGATATGAGCGAGTAAACTATTCAAACTTTAGTTTTTTTTGTTTGATTTAAAGTTTTTGCAACATGATTAACTGTGCATTTTTAATATGGCATCTCCAGAATAAACGAGCCAATGAGGAAGGAAAGGAAGAGATTCAAGATGTCTTGGACAGATCATCTATTATTCTGAAGTCACTGCTTCCTGAACAGGAAGTCAAGTTTTCCATGCCTTTAGGAGAGGTAGGTTTCATGATACGTGGCTTTCATCTACCTGGTTTTACATCTATTTTAGCAATGAGCACCAGTAAACCATTTACATTTCTTTACCACAGAGAGCTATAAAAAATAATTTGACTATATAGAAAAAAAGTATATCAATAATGTGGTCAATTGTGGGGCATGTTTCTAGTCAAATCTGGTTTAATATATTTGTTTGCATTAATCAGCAGGCCAACTGGGCCTTTTGTTGCTGCAGCAGATCTTTGATTAAATAATGGAAATTCAATCGCAACTACAATCATAAAAAAGGTTCTGCAAGGAAAAAAAACAGGGAGGCACAGTGGATCAGCAGTTGCTATCTGTGTAAAATATTTCAGTTTTCCCTGTGTTCACATGGGTTTCCTCCCACTGTCCAAGGATCTGCATGCTAGGTGGATTGCTGACTGCAAAATTGGTTGTGTGTTTGAATGTGTCTGTCTGCCCTGCAGTAGACTGGCGTCCTCTCCTAGGTGTACTCGGCCTTTGCCTTATGTCTGCCAGGCTTTTCTAGAGAAGGTGGCAAGCAACAGGGTTAGTGTCAAAATTAGCTGTCAAGCTAATTGTTGTCCCAAAAAAAAAATGTAGACAGTTGTATTAGGATGGAAAATCTAGCTTCTGTTGGTGCCATCCTTCTTTACAACTTCTTCCCCAAACCCCCCAGAGTGGTGCGAGTTCACTCCATATGAGGCTGGCATGCTGAAGTCACACATCTCCTTCCAGCTGGGTAAGTGTGTACGAGAATGTCTGTGCGAGAAGGACCTGATGTGTTCATATTCAACTGCAATGCTATAAAATACAAGGGACTCAAAAAATTGAGCACAGATAAAACTGCAACTATGAATATCAATTCCACTACATTTCTATACAAGAGAATTCTGCCCATTAACTATCTATTGCTAGGTCCTGTTGACTGTGGAGCAGTATCTTATCTATCAACCTGATGAACGTGTTGATTATAATTGGTTTTGTGCCTTCCTGGATGATAATGTTTACAGCACAGGTATATGTTTTTAGAGAAGTCATCTACTAAAAGAGATATGACTGCCACAAAGCTGTCATCTTCCCAACTCCTTGGACAGAGCTGATGGTGGCAGCTATGGAACATCCAGACTTCAAATCTACCTCATAAAGCCCGTTGGTGACTTGGGGAAAACTGTGGACTTGTACTCAGTCAGAATTACAATTTCCTGCATGGATTTAGCTTCATGACTTGGAAAGGAACTGGGGAAAGGGGCCTGTTCTGCCACAAACCGTCTCCGTAGTATCCAACCTTGTTTTTTCCTACGAATGCTACATATGACGCGGCTCCTTCCACTGGCTCAGAAACTGCTAGTCTTTATGGTTTTCAAAGGCTTTTCCCTCACGAATGATCATTCAGAAAACCAGCAGTTATTGAGGTGATCATATTCTCTGACAACTTCTTGAGCTCCAGGCTTAGGGTCAGCAGCCCTGTTCTTGGAGTGACATAATCCTTGAAATGTTCAGCGTCTCTCTAATAAGTGAGTAGCAGCAGCACTTAGCCACTGAGCTAATTTAACATGATAGTTGATAACATTTAGGAATTAAGGGTTTAACTTCAAGTACTATGGAAATCCTACTTTATTTTCATCATTAGTGAAATGTGAGTGTTTTCATGTGATATTCCTCCTTGGAGTTGTTTCAGTTTTTATGGCACTATGCCTTTCCCACCAGGGCAGAAGTATAACCCAACTGAAAAAAATTGCTGTCCACAGACACGCATCTGGATGCCTTTCCAAACTGCCTGACTCCATCCGACTCCAAATTGCATCTGGTGGACTCTGGATTCACTCTGAAGGCAGGCTTCCCTTCCGTGATGAGACCCGAAAGAAACGTTGATTTGATCCTTTACTTTAATTACTCGAGGAACAAAGACCAGTTCAAGGTGACTTTTAAATAAAAATACAATTTGTGGTCTCAGGACCATGTCCCAGATTGTTGTTGTAGGGGGGCGGGGGCATGTCCATTTTTTGCAGTTTGTGTCTGGGCTTTTCGCAGGTTCTTATAGACACAGCACAGTACTGCGAAGACAACCACCAGCCCTTTCCTTGCATCGACTTCAGCAGTCTGCAGAGAGACCCCCTGAAGGAATGCTACATCTTCAAAGATGAAGATCCCATAGTGCTTCACTTCCACCTGATTAATGACAGTTTCAGGGAATTCTGAGCCCCTGGTTACTAAATTCAGAATATTGTCACGAAATCGCCACAAAATAAGTTCTAATCTTAATGGTTTGGGTACCGACTTATTGTTTTAATCTTTGTTAGTCACAAGTATCCATTTAATTAGTAATAGTTCATTGTTTGTTCATTGCAAAGCAACAATCACTAAAGAGTAAACAAACAGTTACATGCCCACCTAAATTTTATTCTGACCCATCCAAAAAAAACATTCCTGTCTACGCTCCTGGGTTAACCTGGATTAAGTCCACAAAAAAAATAATTAATAATTAACATTTACAGAGGTCATTGTGTTAAAACAGCTGCAACCTGCCTGGGCAGTGATCATTGCTGGTCACGTGTCTCTACTCTGATAGGTGAGAGATGGGTCAGGGAGGCGGAGCAAAATCTCACATACACACAGAAAGACTTCCTGCAGCTGGTGGCTCTTGCCTGCTACAACGCAGTCAACAAGGAGACCTTGTAAGCACTGCAGCTATCTCTGGACAGGAATGCATCTAGTGAGGGTTCAATCCTGTCAACGCAAAAATAATTTAAACCATTGGAAACATTCTGAAACAGTTTTAATGTGAACCCTGTAATGAAATTAGAATACTGACACCAAGAGTATTCAGGCCATTGGTAGCGTTTTATACATTTCGGAACATGTGAGCATAGATACCAAGTTTTTTCATTTATTATTTTTTGAGACAATTCCCTCCCTCTTGCCAGACAGCTCAGCTTGAGTTAAAGCTTGCTTTGCTGAGGAACCTTCTTCCCACCTAAAGTCTCCTGAAAAAAATTCTTTATCTTATGCCAAGCCCTTTCCTGCCCAGCTGAGTGGGATTCCAGCTCCCCTCCCCATTCTAAATAGTGTCCAACAAATTTGTGGTAAGAGACTTGGCAACAGGGGAAATAAGGCGGCTCTAGAAGGTGCCCTGTCGCAGGGAGACTCAGGATTTCAGGGCGCCTTTTACCATGGGACACTAGCCGCTTCTCCATCTCCCGAGCATACATTCCGCAGTCCCAGACTTGGTCATCCTCCCCAACCACAAAAAGGAAGCGAGCACTTGCCCGTTCGATGGGCACCACACAGGGCTCGTTCTCCGGGTCTCGGGGGTCGTTGTAGCACTCATGGACATTCAGTACCCCAGACTCCCTAACTGTGATCCTGGCTAGAGACAGGCCCAGCCCAGGCATTGTCTGTCCCCGGTAGTGCAGGGGAACTTGCAGGTTAGCACTGCACCCATTAATGCAGACCACGGCGGTGATCCCATCCAGAAAGCTGGCCATAGACAGTGAAAGGTCTGCCCCTTTGGAGATGCCCAAAACTCCAACGCCTCCCTTCTTTACCTGACAAGTTAAACCAACATTCAGATGGATGAGAAAAAGAGACAAAACAAATCATTGGAATGAATGGGCACTTACTTGCGGCAGGTTCTGAAAATAGCACAGAGCTTCCTCAAAGTACTCCAAGTCTAGATCACCCAGATGCTTTGGCAGGTCATCAAAACCAAAGTATGCCACGGACATGGTTGCAAATCCATGACTGGCCAGAAGTGCGCCACGGTACTCTACCAGACCTCCCGCAGTCCCACCCAGCTCCAAAACTCCAGGGAAGGGACCATTGCCTAGTTAACATAACAAAATCACTCATTTTCGCACAGATTTTTTAACAGGAGAGGCAGCCCTAGATTAAAAAGTCCAGAGAGCAATAGTCTAACGCTATTTTAATAGGCATAACGGTTCTCATAAACAGATATTTGAACAAAACTTAAGCAGTTAAACCATTTACACAGGTTAATTAAAATTGAGTCTAACTATCCGTTTCGCTTGCACCAGCGGGAATTCATTTCAGGACTATATTGGACAGCATTGCTTATTTAAAAGTTGTTTGTTTGACTCTTTTTACGCGTAAGTATGCATTCACATACATACTTTAAACTTCTTAGGCATCTCATTTAAGTAATAACGCCTTATAACACGCTTGTGAAGTGTTGGCAGCCACTATCTTGGATAACATACGCCGAAAGGATGCACGTTGCGAATTGCACGTTGTATTTAATTAACGTAACTTTCCAGCTTGAAGTAGTTTAGTATTTATGCGTGTATTTTAGACACTCGCAACGAATTTACCGAACGAATATTATTACTTTACCGCAAATGGCTACACGACAAGAAGATACTGACTGAGCTACAAGCATTGCTTATCAGCAAATTGTTTTAATCGATGTCTAATTAAACAAACTTATTTACAATAATAAAATATTGTAATTAAGTTACTTTCTGTGGTAAATAAACTCACTGCTCCACCAACACTCACCGGGGGGGAGAAATACTGCAGCTCGGATACGGCCTTCTTTTACGGGAATTCGTCTCACTCCGTCGCCTAAAAAAGTACGTTCATGAACACATTTTGCAAGAACAGATTTGTGCTTATTGTTTTGCTGGTCTTCCACGGAAAGTTCAATGCAAATGGGTACCGTCACGTCCCTTTTGACCATCCGTTTCTGAGGCTTCTGTGATTTTAGACCCCACAAAAACCCCATAGGATGAACCCCAACGTAATCTCCTCCTAAAGAAGGAGATTTACATAAATCGAGAATTCCTAGATCATCTGCCTCGAAATGAGCGCTGGACTCAAACACGTCGCCCGCCTCGTCGGTCAATCTTGTTCGAAAAGTAACGACATGTCGGGGGGACAACCCTTCAACTTGTATCTGAACAGGAGTGTCAAATAAACACTTAAAATCAGGTTTTATACTTATCTTAACGGGATTCATTTTTGATTCCACGGCATTGTTCACAAAACGCCGGACTGGAAAATGTAAGTATAAAGATATAGGTGTTCTTGAAAGACAACAGAGGCGCTTGAAGAGCATATTGTCCGAGTGTAGGACGAAAATGGATAGCTAACTATAGCTAAACTATGAGTTTGTGCGAAACTATTAAGTCACGTGGCTTTGGGTCATTGAGGTGAGTATCATTGGTAAATTGGTGCACGCCACTTCCTGGTTGAGTCATTTTGACGCACGTACGTTTTTTGTAGATCCACTGTTACAATCTTCACCCCACGGATTATATTTATATTTAATCACTATCTAGTTACTTAAATCAGAAATACACCTTTAGTGTTGGTTGTGGTTTGTTCCATAATATAAAAAAACGAATTTAAGCAGATTATATCGCCGGACCAGCCGAAGAAACATTTGCCAAACAAATCGTGAGTATGGCTTCAGAATTTACTCTGCTGTGCACATAGTGCGACATGTTTTTAGTTAGCTCCGTCAATATTAGCGGTTCCGATAACTTTGTAAGACATGTAATGATAACATGGAATTGGCGGAGAAGATGGCTGAGTTAGAGGTGCGCATCCGGAGGCTTCACCAGATTAGAGAGGATGAGAATTTTATAGACTCGTTTGTTTCTGC
>JAOYSI010001495.1:0-50395 GCA_025775065.1 Hiodon alosoides | reverse complement strand
CAGACCTCTACATGCTTTGTAAGTGGGAAAACCTGCAAAATCGGCAGTGTATCAAATACTTGTTCTCCCCACTGTAGCTCCAGAACTGTATCTCCTACAAACTTGGCTGAGGGATCAATTTGAAGACCACACTTGTGCCATTAATAATTTAAGTTTAGATTACAATATCATTGGTAATACTGACATTTGAAAGAATATTAAAATTTCATGGACTGTCTCCACGCCAGAAGCCCCTAGGACACACATCCCACCCACACACACATACACCTACATTTTTGCAACATCTAATAGCTATTCGGCACATTTATCTATAAGAACTAAATATTTAGGTGTATCTATCCAAAGTTTCCCAAAATCTCTCCAAAATGTGCACTTATTCATATATAATAAAAATAATTATATAATAAAATTGGCCTATTTTCTATGTTCAGTGAGTGGGGCAGGCTAGTAAGACATTTTCAGCAACCCTTGTGCTTCGGAAACATTCCCGAAAATGTTGCAGCATATGCAACATACACACATACAAATTTCAATATATATTCTTGTTTTAGCAAAAATAGAAAAGGCTCAAACCTACACAAGAAAACAATGATTTTTTTTTGTTTATCAGTGCAGGGTATGGCAAGCAAATACATGAAAAATACATTCTTAGCAGTGGTTCTCAAGCATCTAAAGTAGTGGTTCTCAAAACGTGGTCTGCAGGGAATGTGCAAATAAGTGTCATACTGATATAATACTATAAGTGTACCCACATATTTTTGATTAATTTTTGTTAACATTTTTTGGGGGGCTTGGTGGTCTACAGAAAAATCCCCACCAGCTAAGTGGTTCAAAATCTGAAAAAGTCTGATAACTGGTCTAAAGCCTAATACCTGACAAATAAACTGTGTTGCTCTCTCTCTTCTTGTTGCTTTGAGGTAGAATGGGGTATGGTTCAGTAGTCAGAGGATGTGAAAGAAGCATCAGACTGGGAATTAGGCAATTCAAAAAGTGTGACTGGGGCCTTTTTCTTTACCAGGCTGTGTCAAACATCTTCTCCTGTCCGTGACACGGCAGCCTCTCTTTCTCCTCTACCCTGTTAAATGTCTCGGCTCCTACAGGTCGTTTTCTTGCTTCGGTTTAGTTCCACCAAAACGGGGATATCGGGCAGTTTATGAGGTTTAGGATGAAACTTCCTGTGGTGAGAGACATCATATTGCTCAGTCCACACAGGCACTTATCGAAGTCAATTATCGAGTCACTAAATGCATATGTTTTTTTCATGTCATGTGGATGTAAAGTCATGACTGAGATGCGGGGGATATTTTTTGGGGGTGGCACACTGCGTGATGCAGTCCAATCTAATGAAATCCGCGGATTCCTTCTCTGCTGCCAGAGTAAGCTCTCTGCAGTCAGAAAAACACAAGACAGAGTGAGTTTAACATCAGAACACATCCTGATGGAAAAATAGAAACAGTGGATTTCCCTAACCCTGTAATAGGCTATACCTTAATGACAGTTCTATGAATTATGAGGAAATGAGTGTGTTTCCATGTGGTATAGAAAGTAATTGGGGCTCAAATTGTCATGCATTTGGGATCAACAGTTTAAAGTAAAGTAATTACATCGCCTCAAGTTGTGATTCGTTGGCTGAGAGTATAGGTCATTTTGTTCTGCTTAATTAACCATTAAACAGCTTTTTAGATCCATCCTTTTATATATTTAATAAATGTATAATTAGTTCATTTCAGATAGTTCTTTATTTTCAGAGTTGACAGTTCTTAGTTGATGTTCCAAAAGCCATTTCTCATAACCAAATTATGTATGTTACAGATTGAATTCTGTTTACATCTGTGCTATCGGATTTAATAATGAATCCTCTCTTTGACATAAGTTACTCATAGAGACTAACATTCAATCATTCACAAAACTCTTTATAATACTGGGAACTTGTATTTTGTGTCTGCTTTTTGTCATGTTGAATAATGAACCGCGTTTAAATCAGCATTTCCATCTCAGCATCCTGTTGCTGTATTACAGAATGAGTGGCTTTGCTTGAACTGCCAGACACATCGGGCCCTCGCTGGGAATCTTGGAGACATGGGGACAATGCCACCGCCGCCGCCAATGCCGGTACCTGCAAAACCTGCCAGCCAGCTGCCTGCAGCCCCCAAAACACAGCCGTCTCCCGCCAAGCAGTCAGCACCACAGGCCAAGACGGCGGTAAAATCAGAGCCAGCCTTGCCCAAGTCTGCCCCTGGCATGCAGAAGACAAAGCTGATGAAGGCAGAGACCCCGGCAGCTGCCCATCCGGCGGCTGCCCATCCGGCCGCTGCCCATCCGGCCGCTGCCCATCCGGCCGCTGCCCATCCGGCTGCTCCTCCTGCTAAGGGCCCAGAGAGTGCGGCCGGGGCCAAGCCTGAAGGTGCAGCCCATGTAGTTGAGAAAACTGGAAAAGCGATGATAGCTGAAGTCATGGCAAAGGAGAAAGAAAAGCAGCCGGTTGTGGAGACTCAGCAGGTAGCAGAGCATGTAGTACCATGTAGTCCTCTCTTGTTATGTAAGATAAATAATTATCTAAATCTAATGATTTAACAATGGTATAGGCATACCAGGTATACACATAGAGATATATCACTGAAGAGGGTACAGTAAATACTTACTCATTTAAGATTTTTCTTATAACCTTGATGAGATTTGACATTGTAATGTAATCCCCAGCAAATCTATGGAAATTTATGATTGACGAATCATTTTAAGCTATTTAGCGTTGACCAGTTACAATGCTGTTTCAAATCATAGGGTAGCAATTTTAACATATTGCTTAATAAGTGTAAATCCTAAAATGTATTTCAACATAACATTGTGATATATTTAACAGGAGAAAGAAGAAGATAAGACAGACATATCGGGCTCTTCTCAACACAGGAGTCCTCAAGGCTTGAGTGACACAGGTTACTCGTCAGACGGTATCTCAGGTTCACTGGGTGAACTTCCTACTGCTCAGAAGGAGTTGTTAAAAGAATCTGTCCAAAAGGACACCACTGTGCAAGAGAGCGGTCCTACAAGTCCCTCGGACTTAGCTAAATTGGAGAGCACAGTGCTTTCTATTTTAGAGGCTCAGGCAAGTTCAATTGAGAAGAAACCAGGTGATCTCTACGATCAGGAGATCGAACGACGTAGACTGAAAATCCTCCCTATTTCACCAGAATCGTATAGCTCAGAGGAAGAGGACCCTGGAGAGGAGGATGAGTCTCCCACACATGTTTCCACTGATATAGGTCCCCGGAGGGATCGCAAAGCGGCCTCAGGGAGGAGGCAGCGACAGGATTCAATGGAGGACAGCAGTGGAAGTGAACCCTCACCTCTACTACAAAGGAGAAGAAAAGCCAGCGAGCCTTACAAGCTGGATAGCCCAGGCTCTGGAGATGAAGAGGAGTTCATCCGGAAACAGCTCATGGAGATGAGTGCAGATGAGGACTTGTCCGGCTCTGATGAGGATAATTACATACAAAGACAGATCAGAGAACAAGAGCAAAAAAGAGAGCAAGACGACAGGAGAGGCAAAGGTAAAAATGTGACGAGAAAACCAAAGCAGCCCCTTAAAAAGAACAGCGCTAGCCATGAGGAAGACCTTGGAAAGAAAAATTCATGTCAAGATAGCCTGAAACAAGGGTTAGAGGGGAGCACTGAAACAAGAGAAGATAAAAGTCTGGAGGTGGAGGAACTCTCAGCTGCAAGTGTAGGAGGCCTCCGACGTTTCAAAACTATTGAACTTAACAACACCACAGCCACGCCATATAAAGATGGCGCTCCTGTGCAGCAGGCTGTAGGAGATAGGGAGATGGAACTGGAGAGCCTCACAGATTCGCCTGAGGACAGGTCAAGAGGCGAGGGTTCATCCAGTCTGCATGCCTCAAGCTTCACACCTGGAACATCACCAACTTCTATGTCTTCATTGGAAGAGGACAGTGACAGTAGCCCAAGCCATAAGAGGATAAGTGGAGAGGGTAAACACAGAAAGGCCAGGCACCGACAGCATGGTCAGGTGCTCCCAACCATAGAGGACTCTTCAGAGGAAGAAGAGATGAGAGAGGAAGAGGAACTTCTCAGGGAACAGGAGAAGCTGCGGGATGTGGATCACCAGCAGCAGCAGCAGCATGTGAAGAAAAGCAGCAGCAAAAAATCCAAGAAAGACAAAGAAGAATTACGGGCTCAACGGAGACGTGAGCACCCCAAAACTCCTCCAAGTAACCTCTCTCCCATTGAGGATGCCTCCCCAACAGAGGAGCTTCGGCAAGCGGCGGAGATGGAGGAGCTTCATAAATCATCTTGCTCTGAGTATTCCCCAAGCATTGAGTCTGAACCCGAAGGATTTCAGATCAACCCAGAAAAGATCCTTGCTGTTCAGAAAGTGTACCAGCTCCCAACATCTGTCTCACTTTATTCTCCAACTGACGAGGAGCATTTAAATATAACCAAAGAAACCACAGAAAAGTCCTTAAAAAGTGCAGATGAAGCATATGAGGAAATGATGCAGAAAGCAAAAGCACTTCAGATTCATAAGAGGACAGAGCCACCAATTGAGAAAGAGCCACTCTATGGGGGTATGTTAATTGAAGACTACATTTATGAATCATTAGTTGATGATACCTTTGATGAAACAATGGATAAACCCTATATGGGGCAGCTAGAAGAATCAGGTAAAATCTCAGTTCTAGAACCTGTGAAGAAACTGAGATCACCAGATGAAGTGTATGAAGATCTGATACAGAAAAAGAAAGATATGATGTTGAGGGAAAAGGACCTACAGGAAATGCCTAAAACAAAGACCATTTTGCCTCCTACTATCAGCGAACCTTGTAATGTAAATGTTTTAACAAGTGAAACAGCCTCCTCAGGAAAGGATGGAAAACCACTACTAGATGCCGAGGCTGCATATGAGGAACTAATGAAGAGGCAAAGAGTCATTCTAACACCTGGAACAAGTCCAACTCAGTCGGTTCCTGATTTACATGACTCACCTGATGTGATTGTGATTTCCACTGTAGATGCACCTATTCATGGTCAAGAACCAAATGCAGCTATACTGATCACTTCTTCAGATGTTTCTCTTAGTAGGGCACTTTATCCGATACCTGACCTTAAAATAACTCAGTGCTCTTCTGGGGAGGAAGATGTCGAAGAGGAAAATGATAATGCTCAAAAGCACGAGATTACGTCCTTATCAGACATTCCAACAGCTGGCCAAAGTTTAGATGAACAGCTGGCCAAAGATGAACAAGCATTAATTACAAATACTGAACCTACACCTTTATCAATCATCACTACAGCTGAAAGGGAACCAGCTTTTTGGGACATTCAGCCACCAAAACCCTCTTCACCTGCTATTTCGGTTCAATCTCCGTCTCCACCACCAACCACTGTATCAGCCTCTATGACAGCTCCACCCATAGTTCCAGGTGCTCCTTCAGTACAAGCTCATCCTCCAGCCCAAGCACCACCTCCAGCACAAATTCCCACTCATGTTCCTGCTCCTACTCCAACTCAAATTCCAGTGTCTGCTTCTGCTTCAATTCCCATACACCAAATCCCACAGGTTCCACCGCCCCCACCTCCCCCACCACCCCCACTACCACCCTTGCCTCCATCAGTTGCACTGCCACTCAAACCCGAAGAAATCCCTAGTGCAAAGTCTGTTCCCTATATCCCTTTTACAGACACCACTCTTTTTGCAACGACATCTCCCTCACAGTTCAAACAACCTGTGGTCATGGACATGCCATGCAATGTGGCTGTAAACACTCTATCAAAGTCTTCAGTTTCTGAAAAATCTATTGCGCCTCATGTATCATATGCTATTTCAAACACTGTTGCTGCTGCACCAGTTGTTCCTTCTGTTTCGCCTTCAATCACCCAATCTACAAAAGAACATGTTGTGATCTCAGTGCCTAGCTTGGATAATATTTGCGAAATTACCCAGACACCACAGAATACTCTGGCAGGTGTTGTAACAACAGGTATTAACAATGCTACCAGTCAGATTTTCTCAACTCCATCACAAAGTTCATTTTATCATTCTACACCTGCTGTTGCAAGATTTTCACCTTTACCCACTCTTCCTCAGTATAATTCCACTGCATCTAACATAATGTCAACCGCGGTTCTACCAACTCCACCACTGACTCCTGCCCCACCAGTACCCCCCAAACCTGCAGCAATGCTCAGGGGCTCATCCATGGAGAAAGCTGCTGAACCTGTGTTAGCACCCCCTCCTCCACCTCCACCTCCTCCTCCTCCACCTCCACCATTACCTCCTCCCACTCTGCCTAAGCCTGCTGTCTATCCTAAAAAGAAGCCTCCCATTATCAGCCCACAAGTAGTTTCCACTATAGTGACAGTGCCAGTTTCCACAGCAATGACAATGGCTTATGCAACTGTAACAACTACAGGCTCAAGTGCAGTTAAGAACTTCGTGGCTCCAACGTACAAGCCACACATACCCCCACCTGTTCCACCAAAGCCATCATCGATACCAGCCAGCTTAATGTTCAGTCACAAGCCAGGGGAAATGGTTAAGCCTCCTGTTGCTCCCAAACCTATCGTAACTCAGCCAACCTTGGCTAGTTCAACACAAACACGTCAAATAGCTCCACCTAGCACCACTGCAATGACATTGAATTTGAGTGCTCCAGCCGACTGCAAGCTGAGTGCGACATCACCCAAGTCTCCTTTGTCCCCCAGATATGCAAGCTCCTTACACGAAACCTATGTGGTCATTACACTGCCATCAGAGCCTGGCACTCCTGTCGAGGGAATTTCCACCCAAGCTCCAAGTAGTCAGAGTTTACCATCTCCATCAAAACAGCTGTCACAAACAATGTCTGCAGTCCCCATGGCCTTTACCCAGTACTCAAAATCAATAGAAAGTCAAAAAATACGGGGATCAGAGAAGGTCATTTCAAGCATGAGTCATATGTATTCTTCACTTTTGACATCGGCACAACCTCCTGTAACTGCATCAAATCTTGTAACCCAAGTTGTAACCACAGAGGTCCAAAGAACTACAGTGTCTGTTGTGCATGAAAGATTGTCTATGGTTCCCCCAGAACCTGCTCCGAGAACAGCAAGGGTTGCAGTCACTGTTGCACCAGAAACATATAAAGCACAAATAAAGCCCAAAGAAAATGGAAAGATTTACTACTCTGGAGATGTTGTTGATCTCCGTACTTTGAAGCTTGATGTTTCTGTGACTGATAAAGGGATGGACCTGTCTACACCAGATTTACACAAGAAACGATGCGCTTTATCAAGTGATAGTTGTGGACGCCAGTCCAGCGCTATGCAGTCAGGGGTTGTGAATCTGAGTACAGTTTCAACACCAGCTTCAACTTTGTCAGTTGTTACTGATAGCATTACTATTGTTACATGCACAGCTACAATAGCTTACAATAACTGTGCTGGCGATAGACCTCTAGACCTAGTTCATGTATCATCAGCCCCTCTTCAACTCACAACATCAAGATCATTTGAGCCTGTTGCCCAGATAATATATAGACCTATAGATTCGCAACCTGTGGCCAGTTCAAATGCAGATGTCCCTATTAATCTTTCTTTTGGAGCCATTACTGGCATAGGAAATTTGCAGACACCTGTGACCATCGCTCCAGGTAGTATAACTAATGGCAATGGCAGTTTTCAAGCGATTGTAGAGACAGAGCTGTTGGGTGCGGTGGACCTTACTACATCCAAACCAATTCAAACCATGGTAACTGTTAATGGTTCTGCATCAGAGGTGGTCACCACCGTCATGGAGGATGACAGCAAGCCCGTGGACCTTACAGCTGGAAGACGAGCTGTTTGCTGTGATGTTGTGTACAGGCTACCTTTTACAGGGAGTTGCACAACACAGCAGGCCCCAACCACACTGCCTGAAGATCGTTTTGGCTACAGAGATGACCATTATCAATATGACCGTCCTGGAACCTATAGCATGAGAGGTTTTGGTGGTATGAAACCCTCCATGTCTGATACAAACATAGCAGAGGCTGGGTTGTTTCTGTATAAAAGCAAAAATAGTTATGATAACCATAATGGAGAAACAGAAGGTGCCATAGACTTGACATCGGGAAAAGTATCTGCAGGTCAGTATGATAATTTATGGCAAATCATTCAATTAATTATTATTTTATTGTTTTTTAAAATGTCTGGTTAACTTTTGTCTGGTTGTATTATTTTGATGTTATTATCCTTTTCTGAGAATGAACTTTGGACAAAATTGTGTGTTTGCATAATTTTATTTTCTCTTCTTTCTGTACACAGATGCATGCATTTGCCTTCGTGTTGTTCCACAATGTTTTGGCTTCGCATGGTGATAATCTAGCAAGGCTAAAGGTTTTTGCATGCTTTTAGTTTTGCTTTCCTGGATGGCCTTCTTTCAGTGTACTCTAAAGCTGTGTACATGCATTTTGGACTGAGGTGCATATTTCTGAACATGTGATTACAGGTGAAATAATGGACTACTCAAGCAAAGGCCCCGGAGCATATTCTGGAATGACTATTCCTTCATATTGCCAAGCAAGAATAACTCCCGCTGTCGGGACTCACTTTGGTGTCAATAGTGTCTTGAGATCCTCAAATGGGGTGGTGTACTCCTCTGTTGCGGCCCCTATTCCATCCACGTATGCCATCACTACCCAGCCAGGATCAATATTTAGCACGACATACAAAGATTTATCAGGAATGCACCCTAGTGACACTATGCCATCTCTATCAAGTCTACAAAACCAGCCACTTCCACGTTCATATAGTTTCTTGTCCACTATGGTTGCAGAACAAGACGAACCTATTTGCTTAGAAATGGGTGTATCGAAGGAGGGTTTATCCACAGTTTTCCCAGAGATTTTACCAGCAGTCACAACCATCCCTGATCCATACACGGATGCATCACTTGAGGCCATAGCAGCGTCACTGGAAGCCTTAGCCTCTCCAATAGTTCCTGTGCCAGACGATGGCAAACAGCAGCACTATCAAATGGAGCGCGAGTTCCTGGAACTTGAAAAAATGAAGCAGCTGCGACTGGCCGAGGAACTGGAGTGGGAGCGGCAAGAGATACAGAGGTTCCGTGAACAGGAGCAGCTCTTAGTCCAAAAGGAATTGGAGGAGCTGCAGACCATGAAGCACCAGCTCCTCTACCAGCAGGAGGAGGAGCGCCAAGCTCACCTGATGATGCAGCAGGAGACATACGCCCAGCAACAGCTGCAGCTGGAGCAGATCCAACAGCTCCAACAGCAATTGCAACAGCAGCTTGAGGAGCAGAAGATGAGACAGATGTACCCTTATGGCTATGATCCAACTGAGGGTGCCTCTCCACCAATCAGTTCAGAGCAGATACTGATGGATGCACAATACCTAGGGGGGGACAATGGCCAGTACTGGCCAGTGCAAGATGAAACTACCGCGTCATCAAGGGTCACAGGCCTCGAGCTTCAACAGGACCCAACCTGGTACACTGTGCCCTCAGAGGGTGTCGCACAGTACATCCCCAGCTTGCCAGGTTCTGAACTATCACTCAAAGAGGCTGAGGGGCACGAACATCTGCAGCTTGCCAACAGAATGTCAAGAGTCCCTGGGCAGTACGAAGAACATGGCACCGATCTTACCACAAAGAAGATAGTCGACAGTGGTGTTCAGACTGACGACGAAGATGGGGTGGACAGGACTTATGCAGGGAGGCGGAAGAGGAACAAGAAGAGCGTGGACAGCAGTGTTCAGACAGATGATGAGGATCAGGACGAATGGGAAGTTCCTGCTCGGAACAGGCGCAGGTCACGCTCCAGCAAATATGCTGATGGCGAAAAAGGCAAGCAGGGATTCAAGGTGTCCAGCATTGCCATTCAGACCGTGGCTGAGATTTCAGTTCAGACCGATCATTCTGGAACCATAAAAAAACCATCAGTCAGGGCTCAGATGGATACCAAAGTAGAAATTGTGAAACATATCTCTGCACCAGAGAAGACTTACAGAGGAGGAAGCTTGAGTTGTCAGACAGGGACCGACTCTGATAGTATGTCTCCCTCAAAAGACAAACGGCGCCCTACCCCCCTGGAAATTGGCTACTCCACACACCTGAAAGCAGACTCCTCCCTCCAAGTGGCCCGATCACCTCCAAAGTCTCCTAAAGTGCTGTACTCTCCCATCTCGCCCTTGTCCCCAAGCAAGTCGTTAGAGTTTGTTCCATATGACAAGTCCATTGGGGATACGAGCCCACAAAAAATGGCAAACACAGAATCATCCAAACCCCTGCCACCCAGCCCACAAACTATGAAACTGATGCAACGGTCGATGTCAGATCCCAAACCGCTGAGTCCCACAACAGATGAGCGAGCAGGATCCAGTTTCCAGTATTCGGATGGATATTCTGTGAGTACATTTTCAGAAGGAATGTTGCTGTTTCATCAAAACTAAAGCAAAACTGTAGAACAGACATAAGGGCACACAATTCACCCATGTTGTTTGATTACATATATTGAGATCAAATAAATCAGAGTAAAGTGTATGAATGAAAAAACTAGATCACTAGATACGTGTCGATATATACCTGCATAAAGACAGATTAGGATCAATTTGAGTGCTAAATTCCCCACCTGTGGCGTGTCTAATTTTAATGTCACGCCTACCTTCCTTCTGGTTTAACAGTTAGAATGAGTGTCAAGATGTTCCTGCGAAGGCTAGAATCCTCTAATTGCAATTATAGCAGTCAAGTCTGATTTACAATCCCCACTTAACTCCCTCCATGCAGAAAAAGTCAAAGAAAATGTTTCTTGATTTAAGTAGAACCCAGGGTTCAAATAAAATATATGTGATTGCTGACTGCAAAGATGTTTTGTTTTCTGCATTTTATCTGATATAAATATGAACTTGGAGATCTACTGCACTTTTCATATGCCCTCTCCATGTAGAAACCCAGCAGCAGGCTGCCATGCTTCCCAGCCCTTCACTCAGCAAGGTTTTAATGTATTACGAATTAACAAGATTGTGTTCATTGATTTTTTTAAAGTTCCAAGTTCCAAATTCCAAGTCATAGCGCACCGTAGCCTGACTCAGCAGACCCTAAGGCAGGTTAGGACGGGGCACCAGTCAACCACAGTAAAGGAGACAAACCGGCACACAGACACAGCCACACACAAGACCAATTTTGCAGTCCCCAGTCCATATAACTTTCATGTCTTTGGAACGTGGGAGGAACCCAGGGCACCTGGCAGAAACTTGTGTGAACTACACACAGACAGTGACCTGAGCCAGAGTTGAAACCTGGACCCTGGACCCTGGCACTGTCACCCATACAATTATATTATCTGTCTTAACTGGCAGTTAGGGTTATGCTTTAAATGTTTTGTCTTTTGTTTTTGTTTTACTTTAGAAGGGTCACAAGGATGAATGACAATGTCTTAGTACATGAATAAAATACTTTATTTTAGTCAAACTTTATTTGGAATTAAAAGTTGTAAAAGTTCTTCATTGCAATCAATTAAAGCTGAACAGTGTTTCTACTAAAACAAGGCTTCTTAATTGAAAATATAGATCTAAATAGCATATGTGCTATTTTGATCCCCATACAATACTCCCACTTAGGATACAGTCTTAAACTACAACTGTGTAATCATTGTAATGTAATAAATTATTTTCTCTCTTAGGGTAAGAGTTCACAGAGTAGTACCCCTTCCGGGACTCAGAAGAAAGTGAAACGTACACTCCCAAACCCACCACCAGAAGATGAGACTTCAACAGGCCAGGCTGGCTACAGCACTGGCTCGGCTCGCAGACGGCTCTGCAGGAACACCACCATGGCCAGGGCCAAAATCCTGCAGGATATCGACAGAGAGCTGGACCTCGTTGAGCGGGAGTCTTCCAAACTACGGAAGAAGCAGGCTGAGCTGGATGAGGAAGAGAAGGAGATTGATGCCAAGCTAAGGTACCTTGAAATGGGCATCAATCGGAGGAAGGACGCCCTGCTGAAGGAGAGGGAGAAGAGGGAGAGGGCCTACCTCCAAGGCGTGGCCGAGGAGCGGGACTACATGTCGGACAGTGAGGTCAGCAACATCAGAGAAACGAGGGGCAATGGTCACGGATTAGAGAGGCCCCGGACAGCTCCCCAGTCAGAGCTAAATCAGTTTATTCCACCACAGACCCAGCCTGAGCCCCAGTATGTCCAACAGACAAGTCCCTACAATCAGTACCAGTATGCACCACAAACGCAAGCCCCAACTCAATACTCTCAGCAGTCCCTTTACCATCAGCAGGTCTCTCCATACCAGACCCAGTCTATATATTCCTCTGTGCCCTCTTTATCCTACCCACAGGTTGCTCACCAGCAATCCCAGCAGCAGAATTACCAACACGCCTCACAGATGCTCCTGGTACAACAGAAAGCCAGGCAGACAACACTCTCTGATCTGGAACCAAAGATAACCACCAATTATGAGGTCATACGTAACCAGCCCCTGATGATTGTCCCCTCATCAACAGAGGGTACATATTCCCTCCCCCACCTGGGGGGCAAATACAGCAGCCTGGACCTGAGGATTGGCTTGGATGAGCGGGGCAGCATGGCAAGCAGTCCCATGTCCAGCATATCGGCCGACTCCTTCTATGCAGACATCGACCACCACACACCCAGAAATTACGTGCTGATTGACGACATAGGGGAACTCACAAAAGGCTCTGCCGGATTATCCTCCAGCTTCAACCTTCCAGACAAGGATCTCACTAAGGCTGACCGGCTCCTTCGCGCCGCCGAAGTGCGACGGACCGCTGAGGTGACGGACTTCCTGGGGCCGCTGCAGGCCTCCTCAAGGCTTCATCCCTATGGAAAGGCTGATGAGGACACCATGGAGGAACCTTATGAGCTGAAGCTACTGAAGCAGCAGATTAAGCAAGAATTCCGACGGGGCACTGAGGGCTTGGAGCACCTCACTGGCCTGCCTCATTACTACCCCAGTGACAGCAGCTACAGACACTTCCCTAAGACAGAGAAATACAGCATCAGCAGACTGACACTGGAGAAGCAGGCTGCCAAACAGCTCCCCGCCTCAGTACTCTACCAGAAACAAGCTAAGCATAAAAAAGCATTGATGGACCCCAAGGTTACTAAATTCTCTCCGATTCAAGAAAGCAGGGATCTCGAGCCAGACTACAGTAGCTATTTGGCCTCAAGTGCCTCATCAGTGGGTGGTCTTACCTCAAGGGCCAGACTGTTGCAAGATGACATTACATTTGGACTGAGAAAGAATATCTCTGAGCAGCAAAAATACCTTGGTTCTACTCTTGGCGCAAATCTTGCACAATCTCTGAATTTAGGGCAGAGTTTGAATCTGGGCCCAACTATGAGATCTTCTCTTCAAGATGATGGCACGTACCCCAGCGGTAGCAGGTCGAGGCCCTCCTCTAGGCCTTCCTCCATCTACGGACTCGACCTTTCCCTAAAGAGAGATGCGTCCAGCTCCTCCTTAAGATTAAAGACAGAGGGTGACCCCTTGGACGTTTCGTATACAGGCCCATCGATGAGGACTAAACCCACCAGCCTTCCCATAAGCCAAAGCCGGGGGAGAATCCCAATCGTTGCACAGAACTCGGAGGAGGAGAGCCCCTTGAGTCCGGTGGGACAGCCAATGGGTATGGCAAGGGCCTCCGCAGGGCCCCTCCCACCCATATCGGCTGACTCGAGGGATCAGTTTGGCTCCAGCCACTCTCTCCCCGAAGTGCAGCAGCACATGAGAGAGGAGTCTAGAACCCGGGGCTACGACCGGGACATAGCCTTCATAATGGACGACTTGCAAGGTGCCATGTCCGATAGCGAAGGTAAACTGGGTCTCAGACTGCTGTCACAGCACAGTTCTGTGGATTTGCATTTCATGCATGTACCTGACTGTGTTCATGTTTGTGTGTGTAAGCTTTGATTTTCTTTGTGTTTTATTGGTTTCTCTCTGCTCGTAACTCGAGCTATTTTCTTAACTAATCCTTACGTGTTGTAAATGCATGCCGTTTTTGTACTTTATTATTTCTTTTCCAGTGGTTTACACTGCTTGTTATTTTAGATTAATCATATTTGTGTATATGATTACCTTGGTGTCTCTTTGGCTTGCCATCCTCTTTTGTCTGCAAATTTTTTCAAATTCAGTTTCAGAACTTTCTTACTTTAAAGTACCTTGCTTAGCAATGACACAAGACTAGAATATCCTGTTGTGTTAAAACGTTCTTGTTGATATTTCAGGTAGGATAGTGAAAATAAAAACATATTTGCAATAAGTGATACATTCACAAAGTGCATATTAAATTGATCAAGCCATCTGTAAACTTCTGTTTAGAGGTTAAATCATTTTTGATGTTCCAGTAATAAAACACATATTTAAAAAAATTATTTTATGTTTATTTTAATAATAAATATTTATTTACAAGATAATTAAGGGCATTTTGGTCTGTGGCCCTGTGCCTTCCTTTTAATATGAACATAAATTTCTAAAAGTTGGTCAGACTTTTCACACTTAATATTTACGCTATGTGACTACAAAGCAATGGTGTGTTGCACATGTAATACTTTTCCAGAGGCGTGTATCGTAGTAGGGTATAACAATTAACACAAAGATTCTGTTTATGAGGCTCATTGCTGGATGTATAGAAATGTATAGCTTTAGAGTGTATAGAGTGTTTTTTTCTACTCTCTCCACAGTCTTTAGCCGTTAGCGACCATGCTGATTTCAGTGGTAGACGTGTCCGCCGATACTGACGTAGCATTTTTCTATGATCTTTTTCATGTAACATTCTATTCTCGCTTTTTATCGGTTATGAATAGAATGACTGAGTGGATTTGGCGACTGCCATGTTAAAGCAGTCTGGAGGCAATGGGGGTACTTGATAAGGCAGTTTTTTAAACGGTACTGCACACAAGTTAGGATTGCATGATTCGGAGATATCCCTCATTATTTGCCTATACCTTGTCGTATGTGCATGTTGTTTTCTGACAAATTTGTGTTTCAATTTGAATAAAGCAACCATGATTTGCATGTCTTTGGTTTTGTGCAATGACTGATATTAAATTGGCATGTGGATTTCGATGATCAAATGAATGCATTGATTTTAAAGTAGTGCTGCTTAGAAGAGTTCATATTTAGGCTAAAGTTACATATGGTTTTTCAATACGAAAAGATTCTGTCGCTTTATAAATATTTAAAGTTTCCACATTGCTATATCTAGAATACTGTACAATATATATTTTCTGAAAATGTTCAAAATTGAAACGGATCATACTTATGGAAGACACTGAAGTAATGAATTATTTGCAGCCCTACTTTAATTACACATGTCCAACAAGGGAATCTTGCATGTAAGAATGCTCGAGATTTCTGAGATATCAAGGGTGTTGTTTTTTTTCAGACATTGTTTATGATCTATTATAAGTAACTGTTGGGGTTTTATTTAGATCTTCATTTTCTTTTTTTGTGTTTAACTTTCAATTCAATGAGTGAATTTATACAGTTAAATTCACATCTTTCCGTCTTTCTCTCTCTTTCCGTCTCTGACACACGCACACACACAGACTCAGACAGACACACACACTCACACACATACAAACATACACACAAACACTGATGCATTGTGGTAGTAAATATTATATATTTGTGTGTGCGTTTGTGCGTGCGTGCGTGCGTGCATGCATGTGTGTGTTTGTAATTATTTTAGTAACACTCATGCTTTCTTTGACATTATAAAGCCCAACAGATGTAGATAATCCATATCTATTCACAATCTGGCACCAAATATATGTGTGTCATGCATGCTCTGAATTGCTCTGAAGTTCATGTCAGGGCTATGTCCATAAGGTCCTCCACGAAAGGGACGCAGGACATGAGAACCTGGTATCCTTAGCACAGGATTCAATGTCATTATTTGCCTTGGTTGCAGCACTAAGTGACTCCCTGGTGACTTTGAACAGAGATGATCCAAGAAACTCTCATGAAAATATCAAAAACGGTAGAGTATTAGCTGAATCACATCCTACTGGACCATCACCTCTCACCAAATAACCATGTCTTAAGAAGCTGACATTGAACTATAAGTGTTGATAGACTGTTTTTTGACGAATAAGTCTTTGTGTAGGTCCTGTTATTAATAATTATTGCTGTATGGTGTCCTCTATAACCCAACCTCCCTATTTATCCTCTTATAATGTCCTCATTATTAATATTAACATTGAGCAAGGAGAAAGAGAAGTTGTGTTTTTAACATTTTAATGGGGCACATGTTATAAACAGCTTATAAAGCCTCCATAAATCAGTGCAGTGCATGTAATAAACTGTCAATTGATTATATTAATAATTGCATCATTATAATTGTTTCAATTGTGCCAAATACTTATATGTCATATATACAAGAAATGGTTGCACTTCTGCCTTTATACCATGTAGGAATTATTTATTTCATGTTGTCGCAATTTACTATTTAGGATCTAAAATATACCTTTGCATCACAGCCGGAGGCACTAGCTGGGATGCAGAAGGTGAGACCTGCAATACATTCTAAACCCATAAGGCATAAATATACCTCTACCATATGTCTCATGGTTGACCAAACTGCATCTTGGTAGCACACTTCCGACCCATCGGTGTCCATGTCCATGCGCACGCCGGCAGCCGCTCAGCAGTCTCCGGCATTGCACACCTGGTGCGCTCATGCATACGTCTGTTGCCACTACAGGATATGTTTGAATGCAAGACACGCTTGTCTTCAAGTTTCCTTCAATGGTTACCATTACAATCCACCTGAACCATTGGTCCACACCCATGACCGACACATGTCCTTGTATTGTTATTGGAGGCTAATATGAAACAACATGTTGAGATCTGGGCCCTTTTCGCAGCACCAGTATGGCGTTCCATCTGGCAGCTTCCTCTACTAGTCACAGGTTTGGGAATTGAGTTTAAGGAAAATAAATTTTAAAAATAGAGATTTGGTAAATGCGTTGTATGACAACAGAGAAAAGATTAATGGAGGCACATGAATAAATAAACTCATTTTTAATCCTTCCTTGTGAAGATAATGTTTAACTTAAAAAAACCCATCACAAACGTTTAATTAAAATCAGTGTCGCAGAAATAGAACACGCACTAGAAACACAGCACAAATGATTGATTTATCTCAACAAATGTTTCTATATCAACTACTATCCATAATTATTATTAAACTTCTCAGCTTATTTCATGTAACTTATTTGATGTTCTGCTTAATTCAGCATTTATAACAAGACTATCTATGCAGTATTCCACCATGGAGAGTATCAAAAGAAAAAAACACAATTATAAGACTTCAGTAGAATCTACTTGTAGAATATCATCATTACAAGAACACGTTTTGATTGATCTATATTTCACTGGGATGCAAGCCTCCACTTTAAGTCCATTACCCTTTGTATTATCAATCAAATGCAGTGTTAAATAATCAAATGTAGTGTTAAATTTGATAGTTTAAATGTATCTCAATCTTCTGTAATGTGTTTATTGAAATGGAATACTGCTGTGTTCAACAGCTGTTACCTAAAAGCAAAGCATGGAAGGCTATAAACTGTTTAATTTCCAATGTGAATGTGTACAAAACTAAACACAAAGATTTCTACTTCAGACAAGAGATTTAAATACAGGACATGGACATATGAAAACAGGGACGTCAGAAAAGTATTTATTTGAAACCAAAATTTAGCTTAGTATAATGTTTTGGGAAAAACTGGGATTCGTTAATAGCAATCCTTGGTCACGCAAGCATTCACTATTTTAGAAAACTGTACTGAGAAAGTTATTTAAAAGTCACAAAAAAAAAAAAACTGTGCGTTTTGTTGAGAAGGTTGATGCTTTTGGGGGTTTTTTTAAATATTTTTTTTAAGTTCATACATTTTTTTGCTGTGAGTTATTTATAGATGTTTGTTTGGGCGAAATGAAAGGCCACTTTTGTTGATAAACGTTTCGTAGTCATCCGAGGGGATTTTTTTTTATTTAACACGACCCGACTCTTCTGGTACTGTCTCGAACGTGTTTCTGTTGTGCCTCTGCTCACTGTCTGTTCTCGTCACACGATTCTTGCATGGGGATCTGTCAATCGAGAAGCAAAGGAGAGCTAAAGGGGGCACGGGACCAGGTGGGAAAGGACTGACTTTACCTTGGTTTCCCAAGCGTATCACCTGCGGCGGGAGGAGACTGACTGGTTCGACAAGCCCCGCGAGGCCCGGCAGGAGAACGGGCACGTGGCCGACCGGAGACAAGTGACGCACAAACAGCTCCATCCACAGGGAGAGGTAAACGGCATGCTGGGAGACTTTAGCAAATTCAGTGGGCTTGTTTTAGCATCTTCTGAAATATTACTGATTACTACTGTTTGGAATACTGGGAATTTTAATCAGGAATCTAGTTTTTTGCAGTTGTTGTGTTAGACACAGTGCAATGCAGTTGTTTACAATGTTTGTAATTATAGCACTTTTTATCAATAGTGTACTTAAATTCTGTATTATACAATATCTGTATTTTCTATTTAAAGATTACATATATTTATTTGTTTTGTTTTTTTCTTTCACAGATTAAACCTGTCCAATACCCATTCCCTCATAGCAGATTTAAACTACAAAGGGATCCAAAAGATCACAGTGTATCAGGTAAACTAAGATAGAATGCTTTTGGAAAAGGCCTACGGCAGTATATTTCTATGTAGGGAGATTCAAATAGCTATGAATATGAAATTATATTAATAGCTAAGTAATAGTTATAATAGGTGGACAAGATAACCAAAATGTTTTCATGGTCAAGTGAACCACTCTTATTAAACAGTCGTTGGGAGGGGGGGGCTACATTGGTAGATTATTGGGGAGGGAAGAGACAAACCTTTCCCTGTCAGCCCCCAAATATGAACAACCTACCGCTGCAAGAGAGAGAGAGAATCTCACAGACTTAAAGGAAACCCACTGCGGGTGTATAGAGACATCTTAGCTCATATTCAGGGTCTGTGATTGATTCATCAAGTTTTCAATCCATGTTGTCATCTCCCTCTGGCCTCCCTCTCTCTCACCACAGGGAAAAGGCAGTAGTTATATCAGAGACAGGCTTCTGCACACTAAGGACCATAAATGTGTCTCTCTGTGGACTGGAAAGCACATTTTCGTCACTATTTACAGGCATAAAATACGATTAAATACTACGTGGGAGCAAAGTTTTGTGTTTATAAGAGAGAGAGAGAGAGAGAGAGAGAGAGAGAGAGAGAGAGAGAGAGAGTTAGCATCACACTCCCTGGATATTACTCAAACATTAGAAAAATTGGTAATGTTTCCAAAGGCTTGTTAGACTGCTGATGAATAAAAATGCACAGGCTGCATGTAAGGTCTAGATTTGATACGCTGAGCATGGTCGATAAACATCCAAATTGTGATGTTGGTGTGCTGTTGGACTGACCAAGGTCAATTCCCAGAACACAAGCCAGGGCAGTGAGAGCTAGCAAGGGAATTTCATTCCAAAAAAGGGGCTTATAGTTCATTTCCTTCTACTCATGACTTCTGACAAATGACTTACTCAAACTACTATGCGGCCTATTAATAGACAATGTCAAGGTTTGTTTTAATACAAATCAAAATGCATCTGCTTCACACAAACTTTCTGTCAGCATAACCGAATAACTGTTTATCTGTAATTAATCACAAGACTGCTAATTTTTGATCATTCTGTTAAGATTTGTGCTGTTTCCTTTTTCTCTTTATTTGTAGGCAACGGTTTAGGCATCAGAGTGGTGGGTGGCAAAGAGATTCCTGGGAACAATGGAGAGATTGGGGCGTACATCGCCAAAGTTTTACCCGGAGGAGCTGCAGAGCAGACAGGGAAGGTTCTAGAAGGTAAGTGTTTCGAGGCGTCAGAAACTGGGTTCGATTTAGCTCCACAATCACTCCCCAGTTCAGTGCAAGTGACTCCCATCTTAGATACCCCAGCCTGCAGGACCGAACCTGCTTGTAAACAGTTCCAGTATAAATGAAGATCTGTTGCCCCTTCTGCAGGAAAACAAGGTATTTTTAAAAAGCACTGCCTCCCTGACAAGTCTGCCAGCTGCCACACAAACCATATAGTGCGGCAAATCCAACTGGAGCAGGTCCGTTTGTCTCCGCTTCGTAGCGTTACTTAAGACTGAATTTGAGTCAGCCCTTGCTCAACAAGGCTTTGTTAATTCATTTCATTTCTATAGATTCCTTGAATAATGTTTAATTAAAATGCATTTGATAAGAGCATATAAAGCTTAGATCAGAGGCACATAAACTGCCTAATTACATTTTATTTCTGAATGGCATCCTGCTTTGTTCAGCAGTAGGCCTAAAGTATCTCTGGATTTTGGAATGCATTGTGATTATTTTTCTCATTTTTGAGAAAAATAGCAGTCAGTTTTGTTCTGAAAATGCGTAACATTTGAGTCTGCTTTTTAAACATTTCGTAAGGTGCCCTGGGTTTAACCATCCAATGGAATTCCAATGAAAAAACTCATTATACTGTAAATAGACGTAATGTGTTCAAGTTAAGTCCACATACATGAATGAGTAACAGTTACTAGAACAGGACAGATCAAAACCGAGTCTTCTTTCCTTTAAGGAGCGAGCAGTGTCATTTGAGAGTAAATAGGAATTGTTTGGTAACTTCTATATGAAAATGGTTTAAAATTGTCAATTATTACAGTAACACTGAAAGACTACACATTTACTTGCTCACTGAAGTAAATGCACAAAATGTGTTTCATGGCCCAATAAATTATGTTTGTCAAAGGTTTTGACCAAATCAAAACTTTAATGACCCGCCAATCACATTTAATAAAATTGTATTTAATGGTGTTTTCTTTTTTTAATAAGAAGAAATATTATACTTCCAAAATAAAATTAAATAAAATTAAAAGCTATTAAATGCAATATTATAAAATTATTATTACATTTCTTTTTACACCTAGTTATAAAATTTCTATTAAAAATAATGTGTAATGTTTCAGTGGGATGAATCTTCTTCAACCTCTGAAACAGAAATCCTCGAAAACAAAAAATACATTAGCAGAAGACAATTCCCTGAAATATAGTGTTTTTGTCACTTTTAGAATGTGCGATGTACCTCACAGAGAGTGGATCTCAGCAAATCCCGGAGGTTGCTCGTCACCGCGAGTAAATATATCCAAATAAACGCAGGCTTGCCAAGTCACAATACCGCAGGAGAGCTGTGTTCCGCTTTCGGAAGTTGCACCTGCAACACCAAAACACCGCGGTTCACTTGGAGCCGGCGCTGTCTTTGTCTTAAAGCTGGCTGATCCACTGTGTCAGCAGTCCTCCAAGGGGCATCTAAGGGGAAAGCCTGTGCTGAGAGATGGGATGCATCTGCAGATCGTCCTCAAAGAGAGAGAGACGGGCGAGGGATAGTGCAGGGCAGGTCTGCCACTGAGCCGTCAACTGGTGCCATGTTTTTTAGATGAGGTGGCTTGGATGCCCAGGAGAGCTCTCGAATAACTGAACCTGAAGACCAGGTGACAAGATAACCAATGACATCAGCGTCATTTGTCCTTTTAAAATACATTTAGGACTGTTTTGTGCAGCATGGTTTATTTTGTCCTTGACCAGAAGGTGTATCTCACCCTGGTTTGACCTGTCTGAGGATGATTATAGCATGAAGCTGAAGTGTTTTTGAGGATACAGCATTATCTCACTTGGATACATCCGGTGGAAGATACATTTTTCATTGAGAATGGGCATGGCCTACACACCTACCTAGCTGTAGTTTTGACCTTAACGTTTTGACATTACATTTTGAACAACAGAAAATGATCATAACAATCAGTTCCCTATCTTGCATTCAGAATCAGGTCAAGCATAATTAAGCTCATTATTGTCTTTGTTTCAAAACAGCAATAGACTGATGGCAATTTAACTTGGATTTCAGACATATTTTCTACCATTCACAAGATTAAATGCAGTGTACTGAGTATAATGAGATTTTTTTATTTTTTAAATTTTTTTGCAGTATTAAAAAATGGCAGTTTTTTCAGTTCCTGAGCGTTTAAAAGGATTCAACCTATTTCTATTTTTCTAATCACAAAGGGGAATAAGTGTGCAAGGTCCTCATATTGCAGTTGTCTTTTTACATTTACCCACTAAAAACTTTCAACAGAAAAAGGAACTGTGTATTCATGGGGATTCACCAGCACCAAAACAACTATACCAAACTACCATTTTAGCAACTAAAATATAAATAAGAACCCAATTCAAAAGCCTAAAGTAGCACTTTTAAACTCCAGGTTCCTTCCATTGTTTAGAATGATGGCTGCGTAACTTGTCTTTCTAGGTTTAAATTCTAAATAGTGCTTGAGCCGTATGTTATTTTAACAATGTGTTAATTAAATCTTCTCTTTAAAAACCCAACAATGCTATAAATAAATCTAAACATTTGTGAAAGAAATTAGTTAGCAAGATATCTGCAGACTGTTTTGAACTTTAAGCTAGTGGGTTTTTTTGTTAGTTTGTTTAATGGAAAATTGTAACTGATAGGAACTCTGTGAAATTCACTTCAACATCAGTAGGTGTGTAACTAGGATATTTAATTTTATTGAGCCTGTGCAAAGATTGACTGCCTGTCCCTGATTTATGCAGGTACAGACATTGGATCACAATGCACTTTTACTTTCAGAACCCTGTAATAAATGTTATGGCCCATATTGATTTTCTCATTAATGATCTATGGTGGGATGTTCCGTGATGCAGGGTTGGCCTGGAGTTCTAAAGCCTTTGCGCTCGGGAGTAGGGTGTTCCGAGCCGATAGTTTCAAACTATTACTCATTTGTCTCCCCCCCTTTTTTTCAATCCACCCTTGTGTGAACTACGACTGCCCAAATCGGGACATTAAGACAATGACGAAAGGACGTGGCAACCGCTGCACGTCAAACGTGAAATTAATTTAATATCTCTGCATGGAGCTTGATGTATCCGAAATGCCTCCTGAGGTACGTCAAAGAGGAAGCTTTGTCAGCTGGCTTGAATTGTACCCCCCAAACGTATTATCAGCATGACATAAAAACCCCTTTCAGAACCATTAAGAGCATTAACACCAAGAGGGATCCTTGGAAGGGGAATCTAATTCGTTGCCATAATCCCCTGCAGCCTGGGAATATCGCGAACATGGCGATTAATATGCACTATCACTCTCAGACTTAGCGTCATTTTTTTTGGCCATGATGATTTCAAGCTAGGACACCCAATGACTGTACGTTAGGCAGCTGAAGGAGTTTCTTTGTCTTGGCAAAGTTAAAAAAAAACGCAGAAGATTTATCAAGCTTGAGGAAGACGGCCGTGCATTTAAAGGCAGTATATTTTAGCATTAATGCTCTGTTTTCAGTCAGTAAATCTCAAAATCCCCTATAAAATGTTATGAGTATATATTTATTCGTTTATGTAAATGTATTGTAACAAAACAACAAACAAACAAAAAAATTTGAAATCGGACTATACAATTTTGGAATTTAAATACTCCTTGAGTCATCACAGTCTGAGACCCTCCCCTGCTCACTTTCAATGCTCACTGTCTCTGACCAGTCCTGAGATGACGGTCGCTGCAGAGAAGTGTGACTTTTTATTCCTTTTGATCCCCGGAAAATTCCAATTGTTGGCGTTTAAAAGTAAATTGTCTTTCACTGGAAAACTGTAGCCCTCATCTATCAAACTGCTTCAGGGTCGCTAAGTGTCCCTTTTTACCTTACCAACGAAACATTACAGAATGTAATGTTATTTAATAATAACCTAAATAAAAGAAATTAAAGTACAAAGTATTCAGGCCAAGTAAAGTTTCCGGGGAACACTTTGATATTTTGATAAGGGAGGATGATAAAAAAAATAAAGCTGCTGTAATTGGTGTGAAGTGTAAAGTCACGGCAGTTGTGTTTGCGTCATCTTGTGGGATCATGATATCTTAATCTACCCCATTGTGTGTCGCAGCTGGCGAATTGCAGCATAAACAAAAGGCATATCTGAAGACACAGTTTCCCCCGTGTAAGTGAAGGCCCCGGGGAGTGCTTTTGGTTTGCTGTGGAGTCTTCTGGTTTGCGAGTTTCTTCTTGTTTTCTTTCTGGCACGCATTCTGAAACCACTGTTAAGGCGAGGATTTGTGGGGAACAAGTCTTGATGAGCAATGCAATGGGCATCGTGAACAATGAACAGAGGGCCTTTGTTTTGCCCCCATCGTTTCAGTAATTACATCAATTTGGAAATGTCTCACATGACCAAAGCGCCGAAGCTTGTTTCCAATAGGTGAATTTTACTATGGTGGGATCCTTCCTCCTAGTGTGAAAAGAAAATCGCTCTTGTGAAGCTTTAATACTGTGTTGTTATGGATATAAGATCTGGATCTTAAGGTCAACGCTTAATATTTAAAGAATAAAGAGCATTATGTTTATGGCTCTACACAACTGGGCCAACGGGTAGATTTTCTCTCCTCTCCCCTATTGCTGTGTCCTAAAATGATCACTATGTGTTAAAGAGAGAAACAGTAATCAGAAGTTAAACTCTACACAGTGTTGTGAGTGTGGCACTGCTCATTTCTCCTCTTGCTTTGAAGTATGATCCCAGAGGCCATCAGTGCAGGGCCTACAGTGAAATGAACGACCCCTGTATTTGTGTGCAGGAATGCAGGTCCTGGAATGGAATGGAATTCCTCTGACTGGGAAAACCTATGAAGAAGTCCAGGGCCTCGTGGGCCAGCAGTGTGGAGAGGCGGAGATATGCGTTAGGCTGTGAGTTTTCTCCTCATCTCACCCAGGTGTTTGACCAATGTGCAATACCTGGCGGAAGCTTACCATTTCTGAATGACTGTCATCCACCAAGCCATCCTTTATTGTGAACAAACTGCAGTTTTGTTTGCCAAACTCTCATTGATCCTTAGAGTAAACTGTATTCATGAAACGTGATGGATAGAAACTATTCCAGGAAGCCAGGAGTCAGGTACTTCTTTTTTCCCTGCATGGCAAAGCGCATTGTAATCAAATGAAATATGTGACTTTACTTTTATCAGCCAGGAGTGGTTTGTGCAGGAGGCATCGAGCGGCTCCTGGCAGTGCAGCCGTGCTTCGTTCTCGTGCACTGCCAGTGCGGCGAAGTCAGTCTGTTTTCCTCTCCCCCAACTTTTTTCAAGGGACCTGAACATGCTGTCAGACTCTGAGCACCCTCAACGCCTGGAGCTCCATGACCAAACCAAGGCTGGTAGGTGCATGATGGTACTGAGACGCTGCCATAAGGGACCGATCCCTTTATCACCCCTGGCTCTGGCTCGGCCAGTACTTGTATTAACAGAGGACTGATAAGATTACCCAGGTGCTCTGTGGACGTGCTGCAGTCAAACCTGTGTTACCCAAGGAATGGGAATCTCAGAATAGCGCAACATTGTGACCAAAGTGACAGAAAGTTTTGGTTAAGGCCTTCATTGTAGGATACAGGTTATTGAGTTGCTAAGCAGATGCATGCTTGTTTTTATACATTAAACACTGTGGTTTGTGTCTTGGTGCATCTTTAGGAGACAGGCAAAGGTCCCCGGGAGTCGACCCTAAGCAGCTGGCTGCGGAACTGCAGAAGGTTTCCCAACAGCAGGCTCCTTCCGTTGTCATGTCAGCCACGGATAAAGGACCCCACACACACTCAGGCACAACATCAGCCGCCTCTAGTGCGGTCCCCAGTCCAGGCCAGCCAGGCTCCCCTTCTGTCAGCAAAAAGCGACACAGCAGCAAAGTAAGGAATGTGGCTTTGATCTGTGTCCTGCCTCAAGTAACAGCACAGAAACATATTCCTGTAATTATTCAGTTATCATTGCCCTGCCTCAAGTAACAGGACACAAAAATATTCCTGTAACTATTCAATTATCTTTATTCAACAACATCTGTCAATGTGATAATCAAATTACAATCATATGATGTAGGTGTACTGTAAAGTGGCTGTAGAAGTTTTGTGTCATCTTTGAAAAAGAGATTTAAATAGTAGTGTTGCACAAAATCTGTCTGAGGTTAAATATTAAAATAATGTCCTAATCTGAATGAACATTTTCTGACATTTTGAGTTTAAGAAAAATCCCACTTCACCTGCATTATTAACCAGTTCTCTGTATTTAATGGTTTCTGTTGTAAATATGAGAATAGATTCTGGGCAGCGCTGAGTCTTACTTCAGACTCATTATTCTTGTATCAGAATGTGCAAGCAAGAGCCGCCCAGCCTCCGCAAGACTCCTGGACCAATCAAGTCAAAAAGAATGCAGTGCAGGGACTAGCTTTTTGGCTGGTGTGTCCAGTTAGGAACCACATGACTGTCAATGGTATCTGATAGAAGAAGAGGGAGTGACTGAATGGAGGGCTGTGCTCTATTACTATCCTACACCAAACCGTTAACAATTACTGCAAGGAAGAATCTCCAGGTCTTATCCCTACTCCCCCGTTCTTTTCGTCCTCTGTGCCTCAGGATTATTTTAGGTATCTTCCCTGAGTCTTTTGAACAGAGGCTCCAGCTTTCGCAGAATGCATATTTCAACATAAAGTGCATTTTAAGACAGCATATTTATCTTGGGATGAGGCCTTCTCTACGTCTCTTTATTTAAAATATTTAGTCCTGTCATTTTCATTCAAATCTTTGGTTTGCAGCCACGATTGGGCGTTTAGTGACGCCGGTCTTGCTCCTACACCGCAGCAGGGGCTCAGGGCCGCACCACGCCTCTCAGGCAAAAGCATGTTGATCCCCTTTATCAGGCCTGTGATCAGCAGGAGTGGCATTTGGCTGAAAGTGACTTGCTGGAGACTCCTGCAAAATGGAAATAGCTCCACAATAAATAATGCATCCTTCCTCTTGAGGTGAGAAAGGAGCTAATCAAGGAAGTGTGCAATCAACCATGTCCAATGTATATTACCTGCTGTTAGTTGCCTATTATGGAGCCTTTCACCAATCACGTGTCGTGAAACCAAAGGGCGAATATATTTAACGGTGCCGGGGTAATCTCTGCAGGGTTACTCCCATGCCTATCCTTTTTTTCTCCAAATATGGAAATTTGGGCTTTACAATAGTACCCCAGCGAGGTTTTAGAGCCAAATCCATTATAAGGTGTAAATTTATTGACCTACTTTTTCATAGTTAATGAGAATGTCATATTTCCTACCTTCCATATATTCACAAATGTTTTATTTGCATACATTTTCAAAGGTATCTTATGTGAATTTTTAAAATAATGTTTTTCAGCCCACAGAAGCAACAAAGTCACATCCAATCACAGGTGAAATACAGGTAAGGTTTGTCCTCCTATGTGAGACCCTCAATTCCTTGCCCTCGTGAAAAAGTGGAGATTGTTTGTTTATATTGCAGTATATCTGACATTTTGTCCTAAACCAAATTGCAATACATGCAAAAATGATCAGCTTGTCCATCTTAATAAAATGTTTATCTTGCAAGCTGCATTAACATCAGAATTTTTACATTATATATTGTGGTACAATGGTGGGTAGGGAATCTGTCCCGTCCCTTTAAGACCGGGTAGGCTGACATTCTGAACCTGAAAGCTAAACAGCACTCAACTGAGTAATTGGTACAGCTGGAGGCAAGGGTTCAATCAGCCACAGCATTTAATCCTGCAGGATTGTTTGGTCAGGGCCTGTACCTGAGGGGAAAGCATTGTGGCTGTGGCTGTGGCTGTGGCTGTGGCTGTGGCTGTGGCTGTGGCTGTGGCTGTGGCTGTGGCTGTGGGCACAGTTGAGCCGAACTTTAGGAGTGTGAGTGGTTTGGGAGTTTTGGGCCTTTCTAACCCAGTTTTGTAGGAGAACCTGTTTTGGCTACTGACCTATTAGTCTCCTATTGGTGGATTGTGTGATCCTGCAAGTAGCGACACGCCCTACACCCAATATATATATTCTATAAATAAATTACACCTAAGATTACAAGTTATAAAATACTTCTAATTTACCATAGCAAGGTGTGCAACATAAATTTTTCGTTCATTTCCCAGCTTCAAATAAATTATGACAAGCATCTGGGTAATTTGATCATCCACGTTCTCCAAGCCAGAAACCTGGCACCCCGGGACAACAACGGCTACTCAGACCCTTTTGTGAAAGTATATCTGCTGCCGGGGAGAGGGTGAGTACTGCCATGGAAACAGTGCAGTGAAAACCAGTGCTAAAATACCTTCTTTTGAGCTCCTTTGGCCTGCAGTTAACAGAAAAGCCCTGTTAAAGTGTGGCGATACTGGACAAATGCCCCGCCGTGGCAGCCGTTTCAGTCCCCCCGCACAGACAAGGCAAGGGGGCCAGTGAATAGGATCCAGCAGGTTGTTTGTCCTCAAGATTTTTGCTAAAAGGTAGAGATGAAAAATGTATTTTGATACATTGTTTTCAAGGGGCCCGATTTCAGTTATAGACTATATTTTACTATATTTTTTCTATTATTTTATAATCTAGCCAGAAAAAAGAAAGCATAGACAAAGTTTAGTTACATTTGCTGTTTGGTTATTATAGTCTTTTCTTTCTTCCAAGATTTATTTTCTACAGTAGCCAGAGCTATCATGTATTTTTACATGTATTTTCAGTGTTTGTTTGTGGGCTGATCCCATTATGGTCAGATGTGTATTATGTATGATTGACATTTTAGCACACCTTCCTTTCATAGACTTATTGTTAGATGTAAACTCTGAAGATGTACAGATAAACTCTGTAAGTTCTGTAAGTTTAAACTCACTTTTTAAAAGTTTATTGTAATTTTTTTCCCAGACCCAACTTTATATAATATGAGTCAGCTGGTATGCGTGTTTTAGAACCTGCTTGGTTCTTTATTTGGTTTCAGTGTACAGTAGATCTTATTTCAGCTTAATATGGTAGCTCCTGTGTCAGTTTGGATGACATTTCACAAATAATTTGCTCGACAGTCAAACATGATTTTTCTTTTTTTGTTCCTCTTAACATTTCATGGCGAAATATTTTTCTAAGTAGATATTTTATTTTTATTTTTTCTGAATTGGAACAACAGAATCTAATAGACTTTTATAATAATTTTATTTTGTGCCAAAAACACAACGTCTTGAATCAAAGCAAATAAAAACACATAAAATCATCATCATAGTAGGATAGTAGCCATCATGCTGCACTAATACCTGCTGCCCAAGCTCTTCTCTTTCAGGAAATAATCAGTGAACAAGCTGCAAAATCAATAAATCCACTGAATGTCACTTTGAGGAATGATTTTGGTAGTTGACGTTATTATACTTCATTAAGGCTATCTCTTACCTTAGGCAGAAGTTGGAAAATGTACATGTGAGTTTTAGGCTCCTTCTTGCTCTTAACTCTGCCTTTTATTTATTGTGTTTCTGCATTTACTCCCCTCTCTGCTTCTCTGACCAATGCTTTGTTCCAATTTGCAATTGTCGCAACCCCACCTGGACTTTTTCAGCCAAGTCATGGTTGTCCAGAATGCAAGGTAGCGTGGTCCTTTTTGCTTTGCCTGTTTTTCCCGACACACCAAATTCACTGTCACCATGTTCCCATGGGCCCGGACGCCTGCTTGCTGTAGATAGGGGCCCCTCCCGGCCCAATTGATCGAATGACAATTGTCTAATAATGCAAATCATACAGGGATATCAAAACCATGCAGTATGCAGACAAAACATTAACGTCCTGCCAATCTTCCACCAAGGATGCACAGCTGCTCACGATTGGTCGATAGAGTGAAAAGATTGAACTTGTAGTATTAGACAATGCAATTGTTTTCATGGAGAGTCGAACTGAACTTTATCTGAGATCTATATTTTTAGATCTATAAATTCATAGATCTCTCCCTTCTTCCTTCTGTTGTCAGACTTGTTTACTTGTTCCTAATTATTTTTTATTATTTTTAATAAAAAAAATAATTATTTTTATTATACAAAAAAATCACAAGGCCAACTGCATGGGGCGTACTAAAATTCCTTTCTGTGATGATTGTGTTTGTGTTCAGTTACCTTCAGTCTGCTGTATTTAATTACAGTGCTGAAAACAAGAGAAGGACGAAATATGTGCAGAAAAGCTTGAACCCAGAGTGGAATCAAACAGTTATTTATAAAAACATCCATCTGGAACAGGTACGTGTTTTTGGGAACCAGTTTTCACCTGTGGTTCATTGTTTTATTTGAATGATCATAGTATGAGTCTTAAGAGTGGCACTGGGGAGAGGTGGGGTGTCAAACCAGGAAGCTTGTGTGTCTCTCTGAGGAGAACTTCAAAACAGTATACAACCCTTTTACCATCTCATCTCTTTTATTTTCTCGGCAAACACATCTCACTGTGTCAAGATTCAGGAGCAGTTTCCCTCCGCACAGCTGAGTGAAATGTATTCATGATTAGCTAGAACCTGAATACACACTAGAACAGGAGTGATCCTTTGGCATGTTGGAATTATTTCTCATCACGCTTAGGTCCATCCACTGCTGATGCACTGTCTGGCTTGTTGTTGTTATATATATTCTCCACGGTGCAGGGTAGTCAATGTTATTTTGGTTCCTTTCAGAGTTTGAAGTTACCCTCAAATTGACTGTATTCCAGAACCAATCAGCTCCACTCATGGCTGTCCCCATATACCGCTTTGTTAGGAGGTTCACAGTTTAATTAATTTAGAACCTTTCGAAATTAGCTGGGTTTCTACTGAGAGCAATATGCTTCCTGGTTCAGTCCAATGCGGACCTCAGCAGTTTACTCTACATTGAGATGTCAGTCCCTTTCCAATAAGGGACCCAAGTGGAGGTGTGACCACTGCCTGTGCTTTGATTGACCCATGTGCGTTTACCCCGCCCAGCTGAAGAAGAAGAACCTGGAAGTGACCGTGTGGGATTACGACAGATTCTCCTCCAATGACTTTCTTGGAGAAGTGAGCAAAATAGTGTTTAGTAACTCATCTATCTATCTATCCATTTTCAAAACTCTTTGAGGGAGTAACTAAAATAGCAAATGTGACACAGATCATAAATTAAACATCTGTGGTTCACAGTTGGTGATATAACAGTAATTATATAATTTCCTATCCCTGTATGTGGAATATATTTCTGACGTGCACACACACACACGTACACACATATACATGCACATTCAGACACACAGACACACAGACACACACACACATACACACACACACGTGTACATGCAATCTTAGACCCAATCTTCTTGAGGCTGCTTTGACAAGGGTGACCTGTGTGTCCCCAGGTGCTCATCGACCTGTCAAACACTGCCCAGCTGGACAACGCCCCGCGCTGGTTTCCCCTGAAGGAGCAGAGCGAAAGCATCGACCACGGCAGGGCCCATTCAGGGCAGGGGGCGCAGCCCTCCCCCAAGACCTCTGTCATCAAGAGCCGGAGCCACGGAATCTTCCCTGATCCATCCAAGGGTAGGGGAGAGATCCCCATCGCCTCACCCCTCCTCCATCCGTTCCCCCTCCCCAGAAAACACCTATTCGCCTTTGATTTGTATCGTACATCGTAGCTTTGGCACCATGCACTTCTCATTGACGTCAGCCCCATCAATGCGCCCAGCCCAGAGTGTAGAATGCATCCTTGAGCCCTGGATGTCCCAAGCTCCAGCCTGGGCTTTGCCCACCCGATGCGTACAAGGATTACACTATAAAACGCCTCACAGGCCGAATACTGAAGGGACTAGGTGCAGTCTAGTCACCTGATACACAGTATCATCAGCACAGCAGTCTCTATTGGAGGGATGCCCTGCTGAGTACCACACTGCCACAAAGAGAGCTGGCCAGGCACAGGCTGTGTCTCCTACTATTCCCAGGGCCCGGCAGATGATGCCTACTGCTCAGTCTGATGGGCTGCTGGTGAACGCTGGCCCTTACTTCCCAGGCCTGATTGGCTGCTGGTGAACACTGGCCCTTACTTCCCAGGCCTGATTGGCTGCTGGTGAACACTGGCCCTTACTTCCCAGGCCTGATTGGCTGCTGGTGAACCCTGGCCCTTACTTCCCAGGCCTGATTGGCTGCTGGTGAACACTGGCCCTTACTTCCCAGACCTGATGGGCTGCTGGTGAACACTAGCCCTTACTTCCCAGACCGGGGCAGAGGGAGAAAATTATTTTTTACTTTAAAAGACACCCAAGGGATGGAGCTGTATTTCAGTATCTTAATTAACCATGGATTACAGCAATTATAGATAGTAGCAATTATGTCTTGGAGTGAAAAAGTTGGCACATTTAAATATTGTTCGGTTTTATAGCACAGAGGAACTGCCCTGAATGTACCTTTTTGCCATTAGAATACCTAAAAAGACTATTTAAATAGTTCCCGTGTCTAAATAAGCTGTAACTAATGATCTACGAAAAACATGCATGATGGAGCAAAAAACCCAAAAGGTTAATGGGAGACGCTATTAGCGCTATTAGCATGATGAATGGGGGAGGGCGGGGTTCATAAGAATATATTGATGTTTGCATATGAACTTTGTAGCTTGGGTTTGGCGATGCTGAAGCTGTTGGAACTGTTGTTTTAGACATGCAGGTGCCCACTATTGAGAAATCTCACAGTAGCCCTGGCAGTTCCAAGTCCTCCTCCGAGGGACACTTACGCTCCCACGGACCTTCCCGCAGTCAGAGCAAAAGCAGCGTCACTCAGGCGCACCTGGAAGATGCGGGGGCCGCCATCGCGGCCGCCGAGGCCGCTGTCCAGCAGCTCCGCCTCCAACCAAGTAAACCACGCAAATAACTTCCTCAGCATGGCCGCTTATCTCTCATCCGTTGCTACCTTTGTCCTTTCGTTCTCGTTCAACCCCCCCCCCCCCCCCCACTTGCGTTTCCCCCCTCTCGTCCTCTTGTTTTCACCTTTGGACTCCTGTGAACATTGAATGCTCACAACTTTAATTTTAAAGTTTATTTTTATTTTTTTCTGTATGTTACTGTAGTTGAGGTACCGCAGCAAAGTTAAATTTGTTTTTTTTTTCCGGTGACCATTTTTGCTTCACGAAAAAAGGGGAGTGAAACTGGCTGTTTAAATAAACAATCGTCGTTTATTATAATCTACCTAGTAACAACTAAACAGCTAATCAAAATGTTATATTGAGACTAATGAATAACCTTATTTCTTCTGTTAAATTTAACTAATCTTAAAAATTATTTCTAATTAATTCTAACATTCTTAGACATTGAATTAAATAGCTGCAGCAAACCTAATTTAGTGTTTTGACATTAGTCCTGAAAACAATATTATTAAATAGAAAAAAAAATCCGTCATGTTTCCTGCAATTTATAGATTAAAAAAATAAATAAATTCCTTCCTCCTTCCTGACAGCATTGGATGAGGAAATGAGGAAAAAATTATTACACCACATCGTCACACTCTTTACTGAACTGAATGCCACAGAACTCACACACCAATTAAAATATAACCAGGAAGCATTGCTATTTCTGAACAGATTGTCCTGAGTGCAGACGTGCGTGTCGCACGCGCTAATGCAGCATTTGGCTGTAGGGCATGGCTAACCTGCTGTATACAAAACAAGGCCAGGGAGGATGTTTCACATATCATTCCAGTTAAGGAATGCCTGGCTGTCTGTGTGAGCTTTTTTTTTTTTACCCCAACATTTTGTTTCTAAGTTACCCCTGTCTGTCTCCTCGTCTCCAAGTTTAGAAAATTTAGTTGGGATAGCATGAGCCTCGTAAGATATGGACTTTTAGGAGTTTCTTTTTCTGGACGCTCATGCCCAGAAGTGGAGTCAATGAGTCTTACCCCTCAGTTCTATGCCCGCAATCCTTGTAGATTACTTTTTATATTATTTATTTTTTTAATCACTTTTTGTTTTTTGATAGGCACTGTGATTTGTGGCTATCACTGAGCTACCACAGAATCCAAACAGCCAGTTTTTAAACCACTCAACCTTTTTAATTGCTGTGCATGCAATGTATTTTTCCCTCACCTTTTTTGGTGTCTGGACCACGACGCTCCTCAGTAGACCACGACGCACCTCAGTAGAGACAATAAGCCTGGGAGCACCCCTCCCCCCGCCCTCCCTGCTGGGAGGGAGCACACATGTGGGGGGTTTTTTCTGCATGTGCTGTCGCGTTCATGTGAGCTGGGTCCATGCGAGGATACACACTCTGGGTTTCCATTTCACCCACACGCGCGGCGGCAGTTGATAAAAGCGGTACAACAAGTCGCTCCAAGAAGCAGCACAGGCAGAGCGTAGCGGGAGTCCTCCCCATTCAAAGGACTCGCTCTGACTCTTTGCCCGCGCCAGCCAATGAGAGCAAAGGCACAAGTCAGCTGGCCCTCAGGAAAGTGATGTCAGACGGAGCGCCAGAGGCCGACCGAGGTGAGAGACTCAGCCCTCTTCTCCCTGAAAGACAAGGGGCTCAAAAAACACACCTAGAACGACCTGGTAACCCCCCTTCCCCACCCCCCGTAACAAAATAATTCATGCTGTAGAGCATTTCTCCCAAGGCTGGCAAAGTGGTTCGCTAATACCAGAAAATGGCCATTGGAGTGTGATCCAGGGCTGATCTTGTCAGGTTTTGGCGGGTGTGGTTTTGGAGGAAAGGGTTGTTTTTCGCAGAAGGTCCTGTTCTTCTTGTCTAAGCATGTTTAGGTTTTTTTTCTGCTAAATAGCCTAACGATCTCTTGAAATGGTATTAGTGAACACATTATTTGTAACATTTTCGAGCCTATGAGAAAATGTGCTCATGAATTATGTCGAAACCATACCAAGCCACATATTTCATATCATGTTTCATACTTAATCGAAAGTAGTTTTAATGAACTCATTTGTTTTTTTCAAACATACTAACATGATCTTAATTTGCCTGCACAAAAAATATATATCTAACGATTATGATAATGTCTCAGGTTACAGTAGCATTTACAACAAATGGTTGTATACATATATATGGTAATTACCTAAATAAGAGCTAATTAGATTTTAAAGGTCTCAGATTAAGACATAATACATTTTTAATTGAATAATAAAGAATACTTAAAGGTACTCTATTAAGCATTATAAACAAACACTTTTGATTGTGTTGATCGTCAAATGCAAAATGTAACGTTGCGTATCTCGATATTTCATTTTACAATTAATAAGCATTGATCAATTATGTATGTGTGGCTTTGTTTATCCACATGAGTCTGTTATTGTCTGGTATCCTATAAGTCGATTAAGTGCGCTCCTGTCTTTGCCTTCTCTGTGTTGCGCAAGGACGCTAAAAGCCTGGTGCGTTGTTTTTTGCATGCGCAGGTGTGTGGCAGCTACGTCTGTATGTTCTTGTGCGTTCGTGGCTGTGTGTGCTACCGTCGCCAAGACCTAAAGAGTCAAACAACTGCAGACTTCCAGATGTTCAGGAGTCTTAATTTTCCCGGTGCTATATCCAGTGATGGGTATGAGAGCGGAAAAAGTGTACAGCCTTTATTTTACATGAGGCATGAGAAAATGTTGCGCTTGAGAGAATTTGGGTGGGGGTGGATCAAGGGAAAGGGGCCAAAAACTGGCCGCCGAAGAAACCCCCTCCCCCCACTGCCTTGCCTCGCCTCATAGTGCCAATCATTCTCTGTGCAGCCAGGCCTGGACATAGGGCGCCTGACGCCACTGTGACAACGGCATCCGCCGTCAACAGCTTCGGCGGCAGCGGCTTCAACCTGGAGGGGGAGGGCGGCACCAACGCGGTGGACAGCGCCATCTTCCAGGTCCCCAGAATGTGAGTCCACTCTGACCACCCGCCGGATCCACCCGCGCACCGCCTACGACCATCGCTCCAAAGTCGTCATGGGAACGATCAAAGTAGCTCCTCTGCAGCTTTCATGGGTCTGACACTGAGATCTTAGCTTTTCCACACGTGGAACTAACTACATTAAAAAGCAGGTTTTAAAATTAATTTACCATTATTACTCAAGGTATAGATTATCCTCCTGATAAATCTAGAACCTACAATTAGTCCAGCACAATTAGTTAAGATTCTAAAGTCAGCGCGTTTTATGCACAGCCAAGCAGACTTCCTGGATTTATTATAATATATAAACGCATAACAACATGTTGTAAGTTTAAGGACATTTAATCAGATGGGCTAGTGTACAGAATAACATATTGAATTTGGCTTTACTTTGTAATAAACTGGTCTATATTAAATTCTTTATATTAAAACTAAGACCGTTGTTTGTTAAATTCTGTTACTGTGAATATGCAAGATTTCCAAGCTTTAATTAGTTTCAGCCGACACACCTCCCAACCGATGAACTCCACTGTTGGTTTTGTAAACAGGTCGATATCTCACTTTGTTGAAGACCGGCTGCAGGCCAGCAGTAATGTTAATTACTCTATGGACGCTCTGGGATTACGATTGGATTTCAGACCATCAGTGTCTATTAAAGGAAATGGGAAGTCCATCATTAGCCTTTACGTAGTGTGTGCTTTATGTTCTGTTCCCAACGTAGGCAATATGCACTGCGTAATTATAGAGAGTGGGTGTGGCAGGTGAGTAGGGTCTCCTCGCCCTCTGCCCTGCCACAAATGTAAACTGCCAAACTCCATTTGGTTAACTAATTACCAGTGGCAACAGAACGACAGGTAAGAATCATATGAATGTACACTGGGATGTAAGGAATGTCTTTTAAAAATGTTTTTTTCATACCCCTCTATGAGCTTGGTGTAAAGATGATGAAAATGATGATGTCGTTGGAACCCCCCTCCAGTTTAGCATGTCTCCTGTCCTTTTGAATAGAGGGAAGACTATACCGAATGGCACAGACAAGACACGAGGACCGGATTCCCTGGGACTTGGAGACACCGAAGGTAACCCACACAGCAGAGCGACAGCTCTGCAGAGATCACAGAGGGACAACATTGAGTAGTTCCATCAGGCAAGGGCAGGGACTACTCAGGGGGTGTTCGGCTTGTACAGGCTGTTATTAGTGTATAGTGTGCAATGAGGCTCTACAGTGTAAATGCAGGCTCTACAGTGTAAATGCAGGCTCTACAAGTGTACAATCAGCCTTGCTACAGTCAACATTTATCCTCCATATAAAGTGACTCCCGACGAAGACGGATGAATGGAAGCAGAGGGTGGGCGGACTGAGAGATTTACTATAAACATTGTTCCCACTCATGGCATCTTCTTATTGGCTCACAGTGGCAAATGCGTACAGTGTTAGAATACATTAAATGTCACTGGAAGATCAGGAATTTACACATAAAGTAGATTATGCAAGATTTATTTATATTATGACTGTAAGTCAATCAATCATCAATGTTCCGTGGCGAAAGGTACTTCAGGAAGTTCTCCTCATAATCATTCTCACTTCAACAGGGGCTTTCATATTCGGGCACGTTTCAGTTACCTTACTGCAACCTAGCTCTTCTTCTGGAAAATTCTCACTGCCTGCTTTGAGTCTGATAAATGTCTCGCCAGTCATCGCCATCTCACACCTGTGCCATTTACTTGCCTCTCGTATAAGTAAACATCACCCTGATTTTTTTTTAACAGCATTCTTTACAGTGGAAATAAACCTGCCGCTCCCTTCCTAATTACACCGAGCCCATTCCTTCACCAACAGAGGTGAAATAAGAGTCCTATTTTCCAAAATTCCCCTGCGTATCATTTCAGAAACCTAGATGGTAAGATTCTATGCGACGCAGACAGCTTATTCCCACACTGAGCCAGACCTCTGTCTCCTCTCCCGGCAGATGAGCCACTAACTTTCAAAGGATCATCAAAGTTTTTTTGTTTTTCTTTTCCAGGCCAAAATATGATTGCCCAAATTCTTTCTGTAAGAACTGAAGCTAGCGCATTGCATCGCAATAGCGTTTGAGAAAAAATATCAAATCTCTCCCTAGTCGGGCAGAGAAACTGGGACTCTCCTCACTCGCCAATGGCTCTAAGTGCGTGATTTGAATCTCTTCAGCGTTCTGTCAGAGTAATCCCCTTCGGGAATAGGTTGACGACGTAATGAATTCGGTGCTGAGTGGAGTGATAAGGGCAAAGGATATCTCGGCGTTTGATCTACGGTTCTTCTTTCAAACCAGCGGAGTCGAAATGCAACCTTTCTGGTCACAGGTTGGAAACAAATCTCTCTGATTTAACCTATCAAGTGCATGTTTTTACAATTTGCACCAAATCATTAGTGGAATCTGTGGCCAGATATAAACATAATTTTGTTGTATCTTTGCTAGACAGAGCCTATATCCTCATATATTATTTCCAGACTGCTTTAGAAATATGTTTCTGGCTGTTTGGATTAAGTAGAACAGTGGATGTTGACAGCGATGTATGAGTAAGGGTAAACAGAGTGTGTAAGTAATTTGTTTAGACAACAGCGGACCACAGAGGTTTGAATCAGATTATAAAAACCTGGAAACCTTGCTTTGGGGAAACCTTCATTAAATTCGGAAGGGACTCAGAGTAGCACAGTGACAGTTGTATTAAAATACACAATTGTTTTTGCCATTGTGCAGCAAAGCTCTGATTTACAGCTGAAAACTACTTTTTATCCATAATGCGTGACTAGACTGTCCATATGCGAAAATATTGTACTAAGTCCCGTCTGATGAGTAGTACAGTATTAAGGTCATGTAGAAGGGGCCTGGTGTTCTGAGCAATGTAAACAGAGCCCTCCCTCCCACTGTCTGTCTCCCGCTCCCCGTGACAGGCCTGGGACTGAGGACCAGGCCAGGTTCATAGGGTCAGCTGGTGGAAACAGTGCACCAAGCGCGAGGTGCAGATGCAGAACTGCAGGTTGGCAGCCATGTTAACAGCTGGCTGTGCCACAGGGGGAAAGGCGCCTGCGGGAGCTGGCCCATCCCTGCCCTGGGGGAGCAGCTGGTGTTGTGGGCCTGATCGCCGCCTGGCACTGCTTCCTGACTGAGTGTTAAAAAATCTGTGCCATGAGAGTCAGGAAAGCTTGGTTAGATTATATATTCATAGTCCATTGTGTATCCTTTTCATTCATTGATAGTAATACCCTGGTACACACTCTGTGGCCAGTTTATTAGGTGCACCACCATGTTCATGAAAATGGATTGATCCAATGACAGTGAGTCACGCGTGGCTATATAAAGCAGGCAGACAGGCATCGTGCCATCGTGCCACACCGGGTTCACTTTCTAGTTCTGTTTACTTGAAAGTTCTGTGCAGTCCCCAGACCTCAACCCAGTAGAGCATTCGGTGGATGAGATGGAACAGGCTGTTCGTAGCCTGAATGTACCCCCACCCAAAGAGATCCGTCATGGTACTAGATCGATGTACATAATAAACTGCCCAGTGAGTTCCTGATAAAGGCTACAGGAGAGATCTGAATGCATTCTTTCAGCTTTAACATTAATCCTTAAGTCTTTGTGTTTCATTTAATAATACTCAGAATTCCTCCTGCGTGTTAATATTTAAATAGGTGGGGTTGTGGATGCCTAGACTCACATGAACAGCAGGGACACACACATTTACAGATGACTCCAGTTGAATCTAGCAGCAGAAAAGGACTGGCATTATGTTTTAGTCATATACGTGATGGTGATTGCTCCAATCCAGTGACACTCCCTCCCTGCTTCTCAAATGCGCCTGATTGGATATCCTTTGAAATACATCCAAGTTTCCCTGCAGGCTGTATATCATGCCTGCAGAGATGAGCATTTCATAATGTACACAAATGGAGGACTAACAGGCAAATACACTGAGAGACTAGAACAAATTATTGCTTGAGGGTTCTGCCTTATCCACCCTGCCAGTGTAAATCCTTTCAGTGTTACGTAACCAACAACTGTTCTGGTTTACTGTAGATTTGCCCCATCTAGAGGACAAACGATGACATAGCTTGAGAAAATGGTCACAGCTTGTCTTTTTTATTATTTGGAAATGGCAATTATTTCTAATTTCTACATTTTTCACCTTCAGCAGATGACACAAGCTGGGTTAAAAATGGGTTGGGTTACTGCAAAATCCTGCTAATAGGGCTTATGCCCTGGGCGAGCGCTGTTTCAGACAAAGACACTCAGAAGGCTGGGTGGCAGCGAGTCCTAATAAACTAACTAACTCTATAAAGAACTGTTTCTGTGAGCAAATTGTTTGGCAGGAAGACAGGTTTCTATGTAAGCAAAAGGCCTTTTGCCAAGAACAAAAGCATCGGAAAAAGTGACAGCAGCGACAGCAGTTCTCACACTGTTGGCCCTGAGTACAGTATGACTGCACAGGAAGGCACATATTCACACACAAGCGAAGGCACTCGAACTGACACACACTCACACTAAAGTGGGCCAATGGCAGTGCTGCAGGCAGGTGGGCGTGGAGGTGGACGGAGCATCCGTGCTCTATAAATAGATCCGCAGTGTGGGGAGAGGCGGGTTCTCCATGGGATGGCACAGATCAGAGAGGCGGGGTCTCCACGGGAAAGCAAGGATCAGGGAGGTGGAGTCTCCATGGGAAGACATGGATCAGTCTTTGGACGCGCTCCCTGGTACTGATTAGGGAAATGAGTTCCCGAGGGGGGAGACCGCCTGTGATTAGACTGTACAAATTGGCCGGTGCAGGTCGTTAGCGAGCCATACTGAATGGAGTTTCTGTCGCCCCCAGAGCTCCTACTTCACCTTCAGTGGGTAATGGGCGCACTCCAACCTAATGGGCCTTTGATAGAGACAGCACAGATTCAGTGAGCTTAAGCACAGAAAAACGGTGTGCGCTGGGTGGTCTCCTAGCGTCACAGCATTGTACAGTGAAACACAATGCGAAATCTGTACGGATTTTCCCCTCCAATCCATGGCAGAGTTATTTCTCTGGTGAGAAGGATGTCTTAAATGCAAAGAGCAGGTGTGCAGGGGGGCTCAGTTATAACGAGATGTTGTCTTGCTTTGATCTTGTAAATGAACAATTATGTTTGACAGCGATTTTAGGGAGTACATTGAAGAACATTCATACAAACGGAAAGAAAGTTGTTTAGCCACATGTATTTGCTAATAGTAGATGTTGCCTTATAGCGGTGTAATGGTAAATAATACAATAATATGGTATAATAATTGTATTATAATAAATGATATAGTATAATTCATGTGAAATATAAGTCAAAGCCTTTACATACAGATAAAAAACAAATAACAATAAATAATAAACAAAAAAAGTGCTGTCAGAACTGACACTAAAATATTATGAAAACACAAAATTAAAAACATTTGTTTTTCATTATGTTTTGAATTTAATTGAGTTAATTGAATTTCTGTTGAAAGTGGGTAAGGAGCTCCAGAACGTGTGGGCATTAAAACAAAGCCTCTCCCTTGAATGGAGCCCTGCGCAAAATCACATGTGATGTTAGCTAGACCAGACGTAGATTCTCCTAAGACAAGAAAATACGGTCTATTCATTTGTATATGAACCAGTTTGGGACGTTTCCGGAAAGGCCCAGCTACTCTCTAAGACAATTAATTTAAGTCCACAGTATTAAAAGTATCACTTGGATCTAAAAGGATAAGGACAGATGAACATTGATAAGAAATTATCTGTACTATACTTTTGACACAGTATGTCAGTAACAGCATATGTGCGTCTTTTCAAGTTTAGTTTGCTGCGGGAAAGCAGTGGAATAGCATCCACATTAATGGTGATGATAGCTGCCTCAAACCATCAAAAACCAGGTCAAATGTAAAAACTCTGAACCTATGTTTTAACTCACTTATTATCCTTACCGATACTGCGCCGTGGTGTAGTTGCTGGTTCTGTGTGTAAGCAAAAATTATTGTAATTATGCGAAGATCATGAATGATCTATAAACGGAGTGCTTCCAAGCGTAAATGGCATTTTCCATTTATATACATTAATATGCATACGAAGAGGTAATTTGCCAAATGATTGTGCAAAATCAGCTTAAAGTATACTTTTTATTCCTCTTCTTCCACTCGAACAGGGAAAATAAGACATAATTGCTTATGTGGCAGTCTTAGGCTGTGTTTTTCTCTGAATTATGCCCTGCCCTGCCCTGCACTATTTGTGGTGTCTGCTCCAGTTAGCAGTAAAGCCTTTGAAAAGTTAGCAGCGCAGCCTGTCAGCCCACTTAGGAGCAACTAGTCAAACTAAAGTTTTCCTCTGCTTTCAGATTACTCAGAGCAATTAACAGCCATATCAGTTACACCAGGAGAGACTCGGGTTCAATTTAAATCCCAACCTTTCAGTCTGTGGAATTAATTATATTCGCATCATGTGATAGATTGCTAAAAGATTTATTCTGAGGAAAAGACACAGAAACACCTAGATGCTTCTAGTATTTTCATTCTCTGTCTCATTTTTGGGTCATATTTGTGTATAATATCATCAAGTAAGCATGTAATAACAAATGGGGTTTGAAACCAGAGCCGATGTCAGAGGTCAATGGTATTTGGAGAGAAGTTACCAATTTCATCATCTCGATCAGCAAATGTATCGTGATATATTTATATTTGGGCTTGGCTTAGGTTACGCTACAGCAGTGTCTTGTTTTACAAGGTTGAGCGATCATAACTGATTGCATGTATTTACAAATATGACCTGCAGAGGTCAGTAATGTATTACATTTGGTAATTTTGATAAATCCCAAAGCTCCATTGATCATGCTGAGGCTTTGAAAACTCCTGAGGCCTTACATAACAAGAAAAGCCATGACGCAGGTTCCCCTTTTATAATCTAACACGGCCCCTCCACTGAATTTTATGAGCCTTAGAGAGCCGCAGGCACTTAGGGTGACTCATCTATAACTTCCATCAGAGCCTTGCACAAGCTATCTACACCTGTGTGCACTCTTAGACATTTAGCACCCAGCCTTGCTTTGTGGCAGATTGGGTTGCATTCAATGGCAATCTATCAGAGTAAGCCTCGAGGAATCTGTGCCATCAGTTTCTTTGACTTAAAGTATGATCTATCTTAACATACAGGTTTATCAAAGGTAAACTTTTGTATATTTTTATGTGTCCTTTGAGGGGTCAAGCCAATGGCTAATTGTACGGGAGAATTTCTAATCAGCTGTTAATGGAAGCTCTGGTCCTAACGCTGTTTGCAGCAGCACACCACAATTTTTATATCAACTGTATTTTGCTCAACGCACTGGCCTTGTGCTAATATATATATATATGGCACTTTAGAGCAAACACACCAATTATTTTCTTATTTTTACCACCCTGTTTGCAACCACAGAGTGAACTATTCTCGAGTAGGTATTATACAGTGAATACTCCACCTGGCTCACAGTCACAATCTCAATCAAAGAAGAAATAACAGGAAATGAGCCCGGCTTATTTACCTGCATGCCTGAGCTAACTGTGTGTCTGTCTTTCCTCATCAAGGCAAAATGCAGGTAATGGGTGAGATTAAAATTGCTCTGAAGAAGGAAATGAAGACAGAGGGAGAGAATCTCATCGTGGAGATCCTACAGTGCCGAAACATCACCTATAAATTCAAGTCTCCGGACCACCTCCCAGGCAGGTCCCTTGCTGCGGTCAATCACACAACTCCTGGGATAAGTCTCGTAACTTGTGGCTGAGCTAAAAGAGAACGCTCTCACAATGTTTCCGCATTAGAGAACCAAGTTGGTGATATTGATGTTATATAGTTGATATGTTACAAGATTGGACCAGTTTTCTAAAATCAATATAAGAAATCTAAGTCACTCTGCATAAGGACATCTGTTAGTGATACAAATGAATAGGTTTGTGAGTTTAAATTAGCCACCTTTCATTATGTTCTATGCAGAGTATTCTAATTGGTTAATGGCAAGCCCTCTAATGAGGCCAGCTGTACATTGGGGTAAACCATAATTTTTAATGCCTCAGACAGGTTGTTGGTAATAATCCTTAAAGAAATCAAGGGTCAGACTTCTGAACATTGAAGTTCTGCAAAAAAAAAAAAGAAAAACAATGATTTTCTCTTGCCTTGAAACTAAAGCTTTTCAAGTTAAAGTATTCACTCTTGGGTCTCGCTACTGTAGGAGGCAGTAGTGCCCCCCCCTCCGTCAGTGAATGCATTACAGAGTGTCTGTGTGAGGGACTGTCTGATTAACCTTGTTCTGCGACAGACCTGTACGTAAAGCTGTACGTGGTCAACGTGGCCACGCAAAAGCGGGTGATCAAGAAGAAGACGAGGGTGTGCAGGCACGACCGAGAGCCGTCCTTCAACGAGACGTTCCGCTTTAGCATGAACCCAGCGGGACACTCCATACAGGTACCAGAGCCCAACTTCTGACTCCTTAAAAGTCTTCTTTTTGGCAAGAAAGTATTTCAAATTAGGCCAAGAAGACTAGGAAGCTGGTTTCAGAGTGCCTAAAATTATTTGGGCATTACTTTATTGTTTTATTAGCTTATTTGGTTTTTGAAGAAAAAAAATTCAAGCCATGGATACATGCATATAGTCAAGAGAAAAAATGAACAGCTCATTTCAAAAGAAGTAAAAAAGGAGAAAAAAAATTCCTGGTGTGGAATTACGCTAGGACCAAATCCAAACTTTGACAACCTGCCAATCACATTTAATAAAACTCTATTTAACAATGTTTTTTCTTTTTTGTGTAAATATCTTATTTCTTCTACTCATAAAGAGTGTTTAAGAAAATGCTATTGAATACAGTTATTTAAAGTGCGATAATCAGGTTGCCAAAGTTTTGATTTCCTTCCTTAGTAACAGAATTGAAAAGTAAAACTTGATAATGGTTTACAGGCAGAACTATTGTATTTAAAAAAAGGTATTGCATTTAATTGCAAAGGCATGTAGGTGCTATAGAGTCATCTTACATAGGCCCGGATTGTGGCCTCTTTCTTCAGCTTTTTAATTAGGACTGTGCCCTGTCTGAACCACCCCTTTCCCCGCCCTTGCCCTAGCTCTTCCTGGTGTCCAACGGAGGGAAGTTCATGAAGAAGACGCTGATTGGGGAGGCCTACATCTGGCTGGACAAGGTGGACCTGCGCAAACGAGTTGTCAACTGGCACAAGCTGCTGGCCAGCTCCACCCAGACGCACCCGTAGGAGGCCGGGCCAGGCCGGTGGGGTCACCACAGAGGTCACAGCACCGGAGATGAGAACAGCTGGTGGGTCAGGGTTTGGGGGTCACTGCCCCGTCCCCCTGTGCCTCGCGTTCGGTGAGGGAGGGAAGGGGGAAGACGGGGCTGGGCCTGTGATGGGGGGCAGGGTTGGGGGGCAGCCAATCCAGACGATCCACTGATGCTTATGGAACACAAGTGCGATGACTGACATTTGCACACAGAATGCCATTTGATCGTCATGCAGAAAGGCGAACAGCCTGGGGGAACAAGATGAAGCAGCTAGCGGCATCTTACAGCAGGGAGTTGCAAGCCAGGATATGCTACATGTATACCGTGCAAGCCAGGACGTGGTCTGGGCATAACTGCTCTGCAGCTACAAAGTAATGGCTGCTCCCTAGACTACAAACTACCAAAACATTTACAGATGTCAATAACATATTGCCAAGGAGATATATATATATATATATATATATATATATATATATATATAGATAGATAGATAGATAAATATATATAGTGGCCCTCTTGTGTGTCCCTTTTGTGGCCTTTTCTCAACACGGCCCTGACTATAGAATAAAAATAAATAAAATAGAAAATAATAAATTCAAATTTAAAAATTAAAATAAAAAGTATTTCGAGCACTTCTCGTTTGATGTCCATGTTGACAGTAAGAATAAAAACTGAACAGTTTGCGTCATGCAATTAAACTTTCCAATTGCAGATTTAACAAATACTTTGACTGTGCAATTGACTTTGAGCTATATTGGAGTGAATGTGTCCTATCAATGATGAGCTTGTTCCTTTTGGCAGAAATCCCCTCTAACACATCAGGATTGGCTGCATGATCGCATTCAGAAATGACATTCCGCCTCGACAGAGACCACACATACTGCCACTTTAGGCTGTGTGTTTTCGCCGTAAAACAGTGTTTGTCTGGGTGTGTATATATATCCAAAGTTTTATTCTCTCCAGATTCTCTTGGTTTGCAGCTTTTGGCTCTGTATGTTTGCATTGCGGTATGTGTTAAAGTAGCTATGTGCCACACTAGCGGGGTTTTTTGTTGAATCATTGTTGAATTTTAAAAAAGAATGTCACAAATGCACCTATTAGGATTTGTCTTTTACATTAGATGTTTTCTCTTGGATGCTGGGAAATTCCAGTCATGGGCTGAAACACTCCTGCCCTCATTACACATGTATGTTTGGGTGTAGATATGTCATAAATATAATATATGGACAATGTACAAAGTACATATTGATATTATTTATGAAAGATGATAAATTAAAAAATGAAGAGTGTTTTAAAGACATTTGAATTTGCATGGATGTTGCAATGGCATAAAGTATAATTTCATCCATTGACAAAGGAATTTTATCATTAATTTAAAAAAACACTACATTCATAAGACATTTGTTTTTTGTCATGTAATCTTTCTTATAGAGACAATTCCTGTTCTTTGCACATCTTTACAATTACGTTGCAGTGTTCTTGGAATGCAAAACATTGAGCACAAGTTGTAGATTTATTTGAAAGTTTTGACCTTTGAGACTACTTTTCCTCTATTTTAAATTAAAAAGGATGTTTTATGGTTAGTGTTTTGTCACTAAAATACTGATTGAGCTTTAAGCCTTTTCAGAGGGTACCCCCAAATGTTACCCCCAAATATTTAGTTTGCACTCAAGTTGCCATAGAATGAAGAAATAAATATATTTTCAGAAAGTAAGTTGTTCTTATGAATTTAATTTATTGGTGCTGTAGTCAAATGCTATACAGTCTGCTGTAGCATCTATTTGAGAAAAAATTGTTTGATATGCCATGACACAAACGTGGGGGGGGGGGCAGGGGTTGGAGAACAAAGCTAGCATATTGTAATTGTTTTAAACTGTCTGATCAAATCGTTTGTCAATCAGTGTTTATAGTCTTTTGTGCATGTTCTGTTCAATGCTCAAAAGCCTCTTGGGCTTCTGGGGGGAGTGAGGACCGGAATTTCTGCCCCTTTGGTGGGGCCCTGCTGTCTGAAGTCTGGATAAGATCATTAACTTTAAGTAATTGGCACCCTTGTAGATAACTGACAAGGAAATTGTGTCAAATGCATCATATGTGTGACTGTCCTCCAGTTTTCACTGTACGAAGACTGCATTCTGGGTCAGTGTTAAGTATGTAAAATGTTGTCACACGTAGGCTATGTTTTTGTGTCTCAACGAAGCAAAAAAAAAAAAAAGAATTATTATTATAAACACAGGAGTTTTAAAGTGTTGTGATGCTAAAGTTCTGGTACAGCTGTGTTGAGTCATGGTTCTAGTTGTCCTACACAGTACTAAATGTTCCTTAACTACCACAGGTTTGGTGTGTCCCGTTCACCCATATGGATATTAGGATATCAGTGTGTTTTTCTACCATTAAAATAAAGCGGGCAATATTTTCTGCATTAAATTTATATCAATAACCAGAAAGAGAGGCTACTACAAGTACACATAGTTCCAGCCATGGATAAGGCACCTTACTTTTAGACCTTGGTACCATATGAACATATACTTGAGAATTATTTTTCTGTTTATTTTTTTATTTAATAATTTAATTTGACATAGCGATTATAATTAAACACTGTAATTTGAAGCCATTAAGCGAATACAGGTCTTCTTCTACGGAACATTAACATTGTTATATGGGAACAAGAGGAGGAATATATACAGCTACAAAGCAGATGCTAACATACACTGATCGACTGTCATATCAACGGCACACGCTGTGTGCCATGAGGACACGTTACTCACACAGAACTGACTACTGAGTATAAATGTCAGTTCTGGTTGTGTTGTGTTCAAAGGTTTAGAAAAAAAAAAAAAGGTTGGTTTCACCATGAAATACACTTTCGACATGTGCCAACCTTATTTTCAAATCAAACCCATCGGTTCAGTTGAAGTAATTCTCTATGCAACATAGATGTGCTTTGAATGCATTTTATTAACATATGAACTATAAAGAAACATTTTTTTCTGAAAATAACAGAAGATAAATTTACTTTCCATTTGTATATTATTCAAGAAGAAATACCTATATCGATATTTTTCTTTTCTTTTTTTATCTACCAGTCTTGGGTCCAATTATTTACAAGCGGTTAGTGCACTTTAAATTAATGTGACTTTTTTTTAAATTAATGTGATTTTTGTTTGTGTCTTGTGTCATGTTTGTTATATGCAACGTTCTACTCGCACAAAATTAACTGGTTTTTCTAATTTACTATCTAGGGTTTGTGGAAATGGAACTGAGTAAAAGGGCATTTTGTGGACAGCAGCATAACCTACAGTATGCATTTACAGTCTTTCAAAAATAATTATGCATACAAAGTAGCTGCGTTCTGATCTGTGCTTATTTCATGCACACACAGTACGAATGGTGAGCGGATCTGCGGTTTAGCGTGTACTCAAACATGCGGGGACATAATCCCACCCTTCCTTATTATTTATAAAACTTGGTTGAAGACATTTTCAGCTTTTCATCGGGAGCCTTTTATAAGTTCCCTGGTTTTAAATAGTTTTATTTTTTCAGTATGTGAACAAAATTATTAAAAAAATAAAAAATACATGAACAATCACAGAATGTTATGTTTTAAATAGGCATGAATTTAATATCTTTTTTTGTTTGTTTTTTTCATAAGGGAGCAGATGTTTTTATTTAGTTATTCATTTATTTTGTCTTCTTAATTGTCCACTCTAGCTTCAATGGCCACCTTCAGTACCCATTTTTTTGTTAGCTATTGATCTGGAAAAAGGGAGTCTTACAAATTATAAGTGAACTGCGAGAATGTGTTTTCTTTCTTTGTAACCTTGTAAATACATTGCATTTTTTCTACAAGAAGAGATTTACATATTTATTTGGTCTGGCATTGAGCATGTGAATGTGGGGAGAAAAAAAAATCTATTCTCTTTGACTGTACATGCATAGTTGTCCAGTGACGTGATCAGGTGATCATATAATTGGCTGAGTGGAGTGTGTGCTGTCAACCCATTGAAACCTGTACAGCAGACAGTTTCACCGAGTTAAAAAATAAAATCTTATCAACTTGAGTAGCTGCAAGAGAATTTAAATGTTTTCACACTGGATGTTGCATGTTTTGTTGATGGGTTCTTAATATTTTGCTTCCAGATTCTATTTAGGAGAGAGAGATGGGGGGAAATTGTATACATTTATTTAAAGACATATGCTGACTGTACAAAGATATGCTTGTAAAATTTGTCTGGGTTTTCACTCTATGTAAAAATTAAAAAACACAAAAATCTAATGTTATGGTTTTGTGGTTGTATACAGGATGTATTGAGCTTTTCATGCAAATTGTGCTGTAAAAACGGCTGTTTCCCTGAGTCTAAATAATAAATATATATTAAAAAAAACCTTCTCATCTATATGCTGAGAACTTATATGATTTTTATTTCTATACCTTATTCCTTGTGTATTTCCAGTCGTCATATTGAAATAATTCCATAGTTTAGTGACATATAATCACTATATAATCACCAAAAAACTTCAGCTAGCAGTCTCCACACAGAATCTAATGGATATGAATCAATCAAATTTATTTTTATACAGCACTTTTCACATGTTTCCCTGTCATAAAGACGCTTTACATTCAGAAAAATACAGTATGTCCCAGGCCTGACCACCCAAAAGTATGCCAGTGGCAACAGTGGCAAGGAAAAACTCCCTAGGCTAGCAGGAAGAAACCTTGAGATTAACCTGGCCTAAAGGGGGAGCCCATCCTCCGCTGGCTGGCACTAGGAGCAGAATTAAAGGATTTAATGCCCATAATGTGTGATGCCCTCCGGTAGAGGAGTTCCAAAACATTGTAATATCCAGATGAGAGGGGCCCAGATGGTAGCTGTGGTGAAAGTGATGCAGTCCTGCAGGATGCCTCAAGTGACTGCTTGAAAGAGAGAGATAGCATATTGTTAATGCTTACCTATGAAAGCAAGATTATCTTAAATTAAGTAAATTGAAAATTTTAAAAGTGAAACATATCTAATATTACATAACATAATATTAATGTAACAATGGATGGATGCTTCTAGTTAAGAAAAAATACTTCCTTTGTTACTTTAACATTGTTGCCACTAGATGGCGATTGGAAGATAAGATCTTAATTGAATACACTGAAGATGTGAAAGGGTGAGTTTCGACTTTCTTTACCCACAATGCAATCTGATTTCGAGGGTACATAAGATGTACACTCTTCGACCCCTATTTCCCATAATCCAACACGGACGGCGGCAGATTGCCAAAAAATTGTTTTTTTTGCGTCAAGTTTGTCAAGAAGAACCCTGCGAAAATGTGTTAGTTTTTGTTGGTAGTTTACTTTTTTATTGTAATTTGTATTGTAATTCTACAATTTTTTTA